>JBBMEG010052626.1:0-53939 GCA_037832605.1 Cyclanthera cordifolia
TGTAGCGCACAGTCTTGAAGACTTCGATTGGACCCATTTCTTCTCCTCCTTCTGCCATTTTCTACATTCATAAACATTATAAATTATTTACATAATTATGATTTAGCAAATACATTAATTTCTTATGAAGTAAATGAAGACTTACATCTTCGACGATTTTGACAAATGAAACTGGGCCGGCGTGATGGTTGTAAGGCAATTCTGCCCGGGCTTTCTTGCCTCTCTCAGTCCTAGCCCGCCATTCCTCTGACTCCCACCGATCGCAGAGGTACTCCCAATCTCTAAATATCTAGGCAAATTTTTTAGAAGGTCAACCAAACTTGGAACAACTTGAACTGAAAATTACATAACATTTGACTTCTTATGATTGAACCACAGAAAAAGAAGGTGCACCCTCGTTTTCAGTGTCTTTATCAGTGGAACTTCATAGTGTCGCACCTTTAACTCTAGAGTTCTTAGAATTAAACCTTCGAAGAATAAGATGCAACTTCCTTTCCTTCCTCTTTAAATTTTAAAAATCTTGGATTTTTTAGATTTTCTCTTTAAAAACAACATACTTATTTTACTGCAACTCTTGCTTTACACTTAAAACGAAAGTCCATTTTTTACACTCATTAACTAAAGCTCGAATACCAGTTTGTAAAGCCAAAAATTATCCAAATGTACTATATGAAACTTAAAAGGAAAAAGCCTAGTAGCTAATTAAATTTGAAGTGCAGTTTGTCTTAAAAGTTTTTAGACCAAGCCTAGCGAATAGAATTTATATTTACAAAATGATTAATGAATTCATTCGTAAAAAAAATAACTAGTTGCTACATTTGTAGACTGATTTTGCCAATATCATCATTAAAGATATAGTCTCAATTTGTTTTCATCCTTTGTAATATGAATCTTTAATCATCATACAAGTAATTAATTATTCAACCACTACTAACACCAATTCTCAAACAAATAATTAACTACTTCAAACTACCATTAACCCTTCTACTTCTCACCACTCTACTATCTTCTACCGAAAACAAACACACCCCAAACTTAGATTCTTGAAAGAATCTCTTAACAATTTATCTAATACGACATTGTTCCAGGCCCTCAAATTGCCTACCCTGAACTACCCTTGTATAATATACATGTTTCGATTTTGGAAATGGATAACACAATACCTATGTTTAAAAAGTGCATGTCAACTGTGCCGGGAAAAATGAAAGAAACAATTAAAGAGAACCCTAACCCAAAACTACTAGAAAAATAAGAGCGAATCCTTAAACTAAAATGAAGGGATGAAAAGGAATCAACGTGTATCATAATCAATATTCAATCTAAAAGGCAAACATTTTAAACTCCTTCCAGGTTCAATCCAATACCAATATTTGGAAACTGGCTCAGGTGGGTGATTACTTAAACCACAACAATCTCAAAGAGTTAGCCAAAAAATTATGGTGAAATACTTTTGCTCAAAATGGGACAGTGATAAGACCCCTTTAGGAGTAGGATAAGGAATGATCAATCCTATTAGGAGTAGGATAATGAATGATCAATCCTATTAGGAATAGGATAAGATCATTAGACTATAAATAAGAGAGGAGGGGGAGGTAAGGATAAGTAAGAAGTATTGAGATTGTGAATATCTAGGCTTGAGAGTGATCTCAAGATAGGGAGGGTCCAAGTACCTCGAACAGTTGGGTTATCTTATTATCTTTATATTATAATATATATTAGGTTCTTATCAATTTTGGTATTAGAGCAAAATTTTGGGACCGATGACTACACGAATGGAATCGAGAGTAGAGAATTTGGAAAGCAAAGTAGGAGATATTCCGTCAATGATTCAGAAGGAAGTCAAGAAAGCGAGAGTCCGGTTAGCGGAAGAACAAAAGAAGACGATCTCGGAAAATATTTCGTCAATGATGCAAGATTGTATGAATTTGTTGAGATTGCAAATGAAAGAAGACCGACTGGTGGAATGAAGTGAATTAGAGAAATTATATTTTCCAGCGAAGGTCGAGACGATACCAAGATGGATTCATGAAACAAGGGAGAAGGATCAACAACGAGAAATGAAATCGACGATAAAGAAGAAACAAATTTTGGGAAGTCCTTGGCTCCGGTTTTTGATCTTCGACTAAGAAAACTTGAAGTTCCCATTTATGGAGGTGCCGAAGATCCTCATGGATGGATTCAACGGGTTGAACGTTATTTCTCAATCAATAGATTATCTGAAAAAGAGAAGTTAGAAGCAGCAATTTTATGTCTTGAAGGAGTAGCATTGAAATGGTATATGTGGGTTGAGGCTCGACGGCAAATAGAGAATTGGGAGAAATTCCGATGAGCATTGGTTCGTCGATATACGCCAAGGAAGATGGGTAGTTTACACAATAAATTTTTCTCACTAAAACAAGATTCAACTATGCAAGATTATAGGAAAAAATTCTAAGAATTTTTAGTTGAAATTTGGCTTGATGAAGAAACGCTTGAAGGAAAATTTATCCAGGGGCTGCAAGAAGATATTCAAATGGAATTGCGTGTTGGTCTCCCTAAGGGATTAATTCCTATTATGGAACGTATTGAGGAAATAGAAGAGAAATTAAAATACTTTGGGAATATAAAATCACTGTTTAATAAAACGATTGTGGGAAGCGGGTCGCGGGCAGCAGACCTAGGCGTGAAGCTGAGGGTGGAAGGCAGTGCGATTGACGGGGGTGGCGCGAGCGGCCCGAGCATGAGCACAAAAGGCGCAGGTTTCGGCGGCGCAGGCGTGAGTAGCGTGAGCACGGGCGGCGCGACAAACACAGACGGCGTGACGGGCACAGACAGGGGAGGCGTGATGCAGGGCACAGGCGTAGGCGTCGATCCGCTGGGCGCTGGCGCGGGTCTGGGCTGGAGAGATTGGGCGACAACCGGATCCAGGTCGGGTCCTGGGCAGGGCGGGCAGATTTTGGCCAGCGCCGAGATGGGCAGGCAGGGCTGATCGAGCAGGGGGACGGTTTTAAGGTCTACGAAGGTGGGGGCTGGCGACTAGGGTTTGTAAAAAGAAGGTAGACATTTGGGCTCATTGTCTTGTGGGCTTTTCAAATTAGAGCTGCAGGATATGGACTTTTTTATTTTCTTTTGAATTTTTGTAACCCACCCCTTGAGGACAAGATGTGTTTTTAGGGGCCGGTAATGATAGGGTAGTTATTAGGGATAATTTAGGGGTATTTTAGCATTTAATTTTTTTATTACTATTATTCTTTTGTAATAAACACCTTGAGGACAAGGTGTGTTTTGGGGGCCGGGTAATGATAAGACCCTTTTAGGAGTAGGATAAGGAATGATCAATCCTATTAGGAGTAGGATAAGGAATGATCAATCATATAAGGATTAGGATAAGAACATTAGACTATAAATAAGAGAGGAGGGGGAAAGTAAAGATAGGTAAGAAGTATTGAGATAGTGAGTATCTGGGCTTGAGTGAGAGTGATATCAAGATAGGGAGTTGAGTTATCTTATTATCTTCATATTAATTTATAACCTATATATTAGGTTCTTATCAGACAGAGGAATTTAATGGTTGTTTCATCACCACATTTAGCCAAGGAAGTGTTGCACACACAAGGAGTTGAATTTGGTTCAAGATCACAAATGTTGTGTTTGACATCTTCGCAAACAAGGGACATAACATGGTTTTTTTGCAAGACTTCATCACAAAATCAAAGAGAAAAAGAGAGGAAAACCCCTTATTCTTTTTCTCTCATTTCCCATTACATCTATTCTATGTTGGTCTTTCAACCCCAATAAAAAAGATCAATAGAACCCAACAAACTTAAACACAACTTTAGTTTATCTTTTTTTTGCTAAAACACAAGACAGAAAGAAACAAGCCTTTCTAACAAGGAGTGCAATAATTAAGGCATATCAAAAAGGGAGTGCAAAGAATGATCTATGTAGAATCTAGAAAACTTAAAGAAGCCATTGTTGTTTGATCTGTTAAGGACTCAGGCTGCCATTGATGGCTGATTTATATAGAAACAAGCAAGTTAAGATGTTTTCAGAGACTCGAACAATGATATGAAGCCAAACAAGCGAAACAGGAGATTGGAATCCAAGAAAATCCATAAAACTAAAGTAATGCAGCCACATAAATCCATAAACAAACAAACACAAATAAAATTCACATAAATTCATAAAACAAGCGGAAAATAAAATGAACAAGAGATTGGAGAGATGAGAAACAAAAAACATACCACGATCTCTCGAGAATATGAGAAAGTTTACGCCGTTTGAAGAGATGAGAAACTTTGACCTAAAAGAGATGAGAAATCGTGCAGCATAAATCCATGGAACAGATTAGGAGTGTACATGGTCCTTGGGTTGGGTTAGGGAGATTTTTAAAACCAATCCAAAATTTTGGGTTGGTCGATCTTTCAACTCGTCAAACCCTATGCATTATAGAAACTCAACCCAACCTAACTTTATATTTTCGAGTTGGGTTGGATTGGGTTGGGTTCTCTGGTTGTATTACTATCCTCTTTCCTACGTTAAAAAACTCTATTTATATCTCATAAATATGTAAACAAATAAATAAAAATTAGATGATACTATACTTAAATCAAGATTTCCTATTTTATTAGTGCATGTTAATGATCAATACGTTAGGAACATGTCTTATCAATTAATTTCTATTTTCACACAAATACATATATATGTTTGAGTGTGAGTGTGTGTATATATATTATTTCTAGTGTGGGTTGGGTTGAACAGGAAAAAATTGGTCAACCCTAGAACCAACTCAAAACCAATAAAAATTAGAAAATTACAACCCAACCCAACTTAAATAGAATTATAACCCAACACAACCCTTATAGTTTGAGTTGGATAGTCCGGGTTGCTCGGGTTGTCGGGTATTTTGTACACCTCTAGAAGAGATGAAGAAATTTTTGCTCTGAAGAGAAAGTCTGCGATAAATTTAGGATGGCTTGGGCCCTGTTATCTAAACGTGCAGATTTGGTTATGTAACCCAAACTACGTTTGAGGGCCTAGTTATGAAAACGAGCATTTATGGGTTAAATGCCACCTCTGATTGATCTAAATTGTGGAAGTGGGCTCAATAGGGTTAATTTGCTGCAAGGGATGATCTTTTTCTTTCTTCTTTTTATCGCTGTGAGAGCAAGAAGACGAGCTAGGGTTTGAAGGTGGGATTTTCTTTTTTTATTATTATTATTATTATTAATGTTTTAACTTTAAATCCAATTTGGGTTTTTTTTCACAAATCCAAAAAATCGATTCCTATCATGTCCCTATTTTGATTTGGTTTCATTTTTTTTACCTTCCTTCTATTTTTATTCCCAATGATTTTATCCCAACTCATATCAAAATTTTGGGTGTTGAATGGTGAGAATATGAAATGCCTTGTGGCCTAAACTATTTGAAGTCATCATGACCTTTTTTGATTTGGGTTTTTTTCCGTTATCTATTAAAACACTCCTTTTCATATCTCTAATGAACTCTTGGGTCGTTCTCTCTTTTTCGTTACCACTCAATGTCACTTTCAAATTTTGCCATTCAAACCTTTAGCTTCCACTTTGGTAGTATCATTACTGCACTACTTCCGATTGCATTGCAAGTAATTGACAAAAGTAAATTAAAAGATATGTCCAATTGAATAAGAAAATATGGGAGGATTAATTATTTTTTAATTTTGTTCATAGCAATTTAATTTTATTTAAAAAAGAGTGTAAAATAATTTTCATAAGCCATCCTAGCTACTAAACATCATTTATCATAATTCTCTTATATAATATGTACTTCAAACACCATTTATTATAACCGGACCATTTATCATAACTCACTGTTTATTATAACCTACCGTTTATAATAACATATTTGGTGAAAAAAAAAAATGAGCCAGAAAGAAACGAAACATGAGAAATTAACCCTCATTTCCAAGACCAATATGAAGAACATTTTTTTTAGACCAAGAAACAAAAACTGTTACCAAACAAGCTCGTTTCTCAAAAATTAAGAAATAAAAACGAGAACGTTACCAAACGGGCCCTAAGCTGCCGTTGATCTTCACTTTGGATCTTGTTTTCTGGGCAATCAAATGGTTGAGTCTGATCGCACTTCTTTAGTTTCATTCTCAATTATTTTTATAGTTGGAACCAATACCTTGATGCCATCAAGAACTCAATGTGAAAAACAAATCTATTTCTATCATCAAGGCTTGAAAACCAAAAATGTGAAAATTAAAAAGGAAAAAAAAACAGAGAGCAATCATTCAAACTCTGTAAATTGCAAAATATATCAAAATTATTGATAAGGTTTTAAATTTCAATTTATTAATTTCACTTCAAATTAAAATGTTGGATTTTTCTTTAGTACCAGTTAAGTTCTAATCCCTATTTGTTAATATCAGGCTTATTCCAAAGGTCTGTGACGAACTCTTCGCACCATAGAAAAAGTTAGCATCCACGAATTAATCAATCATCTTTCATATGATCCTTGACGAGCTTATTCGTAGTTCACAGCTGGGACAAGAAATCTGTTCTACCCTATGATTACATATTTCTCTTAAAGCGTCATTGATTCCTCTAATGAATAAGTGTTTATATCCTACTATAAACAGTATCCTCTCGAGCCAATGAGAGGTGATTCTTTGTTCAAGCATTGAATCAGTTTTTAAGATAACTCTACATCTTCTCAATATCTGAGAAGTCGTGAATTCCTTTTCGTGACGTTGCCTTCTCAGCCACTTACAATGATTATTTTATTAGAGAGTGAATATGAAGGTTCAAATTCAAAGATTAATTATGTTTGACATAATTAATAAGAGTTAAAAATTTAATTCATTAAAATTGGTAATTAATATATTCAATATATTAATTTAAAATTTATTTGATAGATTAATTATAAATAATTATTTATTGGGAGAAAAATAATTAATATATTGAAAATATTAATTGTCTTAATAATTATTGAATAATGGTTAAGGAGAAAAATTAATTAATATGATGAATAGATTACAACATATTAATTGGATTAATAGTTATTAGATAAATATTAAAAGAAGAATTAATATATTGCATATATTAATCATTTATTTATTTATAATATATTGGATATTGAACTAATATTTATTAGATAAATATCGATAAAAAATAAATAAAACTATATACGGGATATCCATAGATTTTCAAAAATTCCCTCCTTGAAAAGGAAAACCATGTAGGGTATGCATGGAGATTTTGAAAATTCCCTCTCGGGAAGAGGTGGAGGAATTTCTTATTCTCCCTTTAGGGAGGATTGGTTTTTGAAAATCATGTAAATAAGGAAAATGTGAGAATTTTATATTTTCCATAATATCTTTACGCATTGAATATCAAAAGGTATTATATTTTTCCTAATTTAATTGGCTTGTTATCTACTATGAATAGGAAGCATGAGAGCAGAGTAACTCATCTCTCAAATAGAGAACTCTCTTGATACCTCTCAAGTTATTTAGACCATTGTTGTGACTTTCTAGGACTGAATATATGAAGTTTTTGAGTTTGAATATCATTACATAAGGAAATTTAGTCTAAAAAAATCAATAACATTGCTTCAAAATTTTAAGAAAAAATGTTGAAACTTAGGGAAAAAGTAGATATTGAAACCATGTGCAAGTAAAAGAAATAAAATTTTAAAGCAAGAAGATTTAAGTCTCCCTAACTGCCTCTATGAAGGCAAGAAAAAGAATGTTGAGGCAATGCATCGATCAACTAGAGGATTACCCAAGACGTGCAGAATACCCGAAGAACAAACTTTCTAATAGAAGTCGATGACCAAGAAGAAGACCCTCAAGAATTCGTCTTACTCTGTCAAAATTCAAATTCAAATTCAAATTTGAATGAGAAAAGAGAATCATCGATCGATCACCGCCTATATATACAGACGTATAAATCCCTCTTCCATTACCACCTAGTTTCGACAAGCTTTAGTGGTTCTCTACACTACAACTTTCAATTTTTTACTTTTAGATATTTTCTGTAGTTGAACAAATTCTTTAAATCTTTCTCTCATACATTTTACATGCTATTCAATTGCTTCATATTTTCAATAATAAAGTGCAGCACTTTGTTATTCCGTGTGAATCAAATTTTATAGTTATGACTCCTAACTTTATTAATTATTTTGTTACAATACAAGGCATGATGAGCTAAACAATTCTGGGTTCAGGTTAAGGAAAAATGAAATGTAGGTAGCTTAGTAAGGATATCAGGAAGTTCTAAGATTTAATAAGTTAGTTGTTTAAACCAGCAAGTGGGACCAACCATCAACATGAGGTTCTTTATTATCTATTTCGTGTGAAGGAGTAATAAAGATCTACTAATCTTATTTATTAAGGGCGTGTTTGGTGGAGGATTAGGGTTAAGTTAAGCTGAGGGATTAAGTTAATTTGTGCTTGGTGTATGGATTAATTTAAGCTGTATTAAGTTAAGTTGGATGTTGTTTGTTGCAGAGATTAAGCTAAGATGAGTATTAAGTTAAACTCTGTTTGGTGCATAGACTAAGTTAAACTGTGTTTTCCATTTATAATTTTAAATTCATGTTTTAATTTTTTTTTTTACTATGCAAATTATAAATGTAAAATAATGCTTTTAATATGAACGCTCATATTCGAATTGAAATTGCATATACAAAAAATAATACTTATATGACATTACATCAAAATATTAAAGGAATACACCAACTTGACATAAGGAATTCAATCTTATGAAAACAAAAAAAGAGTTCAGATAAAACATAAGTAAAATAGTCATAGAAAAGTAAATCATATAATGTACACAAAAAGACAACAGTTCAATTAAAATGTGGTCATCCTCTAAGTATTGTCCATCGTCAGAAAGAGGAAGAAGAGATTGGGATCAACGATCCTTGTTTAACAGGTAGTCGCAATAGTCGCACTGATCCTTTGAAGGTACTGAAAGAAAAGAAGCAACTAGACCGAGGTCTTTCAAACAGACATTCATCAGGCAATATTTTCAAAAGTCGTTAATGGCGGGCTTAATTAAGGAATAATGGCTGCTACTTTCACCCTCTTCGCTTCATTTTCCTTATCTGCGTAGCTGGCCATTCAGCAATCTTCCGTATCTATGTGTTTTCATATCCAACCCTACTCGCATAATATCAAGTAGCTCTTGTTGTTGTGACGCTCTTTTCCTTTTCTCCCCACAAAATAGGTCGACCTTCTAGCAGGTCCGCTTGTGGGGGTGTTTAAATCTCTACAAGGAATGACGCCTTCGGCGATGCAAATGTGACGGAACAAGATATCCGTCGCATTTGGTGGGCAACAACGACAAAATAGTTCTGTGTCGCCTTTGCTCTCTGTGTTTTTTTTTTTTGCTGAATATTTATAAATGAATTTTAATTGCTGAATATTTATTAATTATAAATTTAATTGCAAATGTTTGAATCATATAAATATTGAAATTATGAAAACAAATTCTAAAACATTAATAACCAAAATGAAATAGTAGAATTCATTACATAATAAGAAAATGTTAATACAATCTGAATACAATGTTAATAACATAAAGGAAAATAAATAACTAACGACCCTAACCTAAAGATGAAGACCTATCCCTAGACGTCGAACGTGTTCTTCCTCATGCTGATCCGGCGAACTCATCGTATGTCTGCAATAAAGAAGAATTTGAATTAGAATTTGAAAAACTTAAGTTATTCAATTGTAAAGAAAATCGGGCAGCATAACGACGTATTTTCATGTTACCAAAAATAAAACCTGTCAAAAGTAATTAATTTTTTTCAAGTTGTGGCTATCTTTGTTGCATGATGGCCACGACACATAATATAGATGAACGATGTTCGAATGATGGCTAACTTTCCTGCATGATAGCCATTATTCTTAAGACTTATGTGAAAAAGAATTAAGTTAAGTTCGTATTTTTGTGTACCTTTCACTCGGATGGTCCGACACTGTCCCCACCCCCGAGCATCCTCTGCATTGCTCTAGTGTCGCGTTCATCCTTTCTTGGATGTCAAAGGTACAGAAAATGAACCGTGAGATCAGAATCTTTTAACGCCATATATAAAACTTTATAACAATTCGATTTTACCGCCAGCATGAGTACCAACTTGCGTAGCGGCTATCGCAGGTACTAAATCAACGTTCGTACTACCTTCGATCTCGTCGAAAACAGAGTCAGTAAGATGTCTCGAAGTGTTAGGCATATTGATAACCTACAAACTAAATTCAAACTTAAAACATAACCTAATGCCTAATTCTAAAAACGATAAACAAAAACGTAATTGAAGAAACTAAACTTTAAACAAAACTTAAAATCTAATTCAAAAAACAATAAACAAAAACCTAATTCTAACAATTAAACTAAAAGAAAACATAAAACCTAATTCTAACAACTAAACTAAAAGAAAACCTAAAACCTAATTCTAACAATTAAACTAAAACAAAACCTAAAGCCTAATTTTATAAACTATAAACGAAAATCTAATCATAAAAACTAATTTCTAAAAAAAAACTAAATTTAATAAACTATAAACCAAAACCTAATTCTAACAACTAAACTAAAAGAAATTAAACACAAAACGTAAACCATAATTCTAAAAACTATAAACAAAAATCTAATCCTAAATATCAATTCAAACCAAAACCTAAAAACTAAACCTAATTATAAAAACCAAAACCTAATTCTAAAATATTAACAAAAAGGGAAACCTAAAGTCTAAGTCCAAAAACTACAAACCAAAACCTAATTTCGTAGTAATGAAACTAATTTCATTCAGAATCTAAACTTACTAAACACATAGCATGTAATTTCAAACAAATTTAACGAATTTTTAAAGAAATTTAATGAAACTTTAAACGAAATTAATGAAACTTAAAACGAAATAATCATGTTATCTTATCTTTTGGAAGAGTGGTGGCGGATTCTGGTGAAAGAGGTGGCGAAGAGGAGGAGTTTTTTGAAAGGTTTTTGGAGAAAATGGAAGAAGAAACTGTGAAAATAGAGAATAAATCGCGAAGTCGCATTCTGTAATTGAGGGAAAATGCGACGAAATTAAGCTACGCCGCCTTCACTCATTAAAAACAATAACTTTAGGGCTTCGGCGACAGAGAAGCGCTGCCATCACTGAAACCCAATCATTTTCCCCCAACATCAATTTTGGGCGAAAATTGGGCTTCGACGACAAAAAAGCTTCGACCGTCCCAGCTTTGCTCATTTAAAAAATATTGAATTACATCAAAGGCGACTGAAGAAGCTCCTCTGTCGCGTTTGTGATGGTCTAAGGTGATAGAGCCATGTTTCTGTCGCCTTTGATGGAGGCAAGGCAACGCTTGTCATTTCTGTCGTCGTTGCTTATCATCAGCTAGCGATTTTCTTTCTGTCTCTTTTCCCATCGTCGCCTTTAAGCGAATTTCTTGTAGTGGATCTTCCACCTTAACAATAGGAGGCTAAAGCCTATAATACCCTTGAGAACACCCCCCCCTCCTCCTCTTGCATGTTTCAATCCTCGTCTGCGATATCTCTAGCTGACTGAGTAATATATCCACTTGACCTATCCTTCCCGAAATACGTAAGCGAGGTCATCGTTATGCAGGAATGGTTTTTATTATCCATACCCTTAGCATTCGGGTGCTTCTGAAATGGAACATATATTGTAAAATTCATAAGTACATTCAATCTTTGTTTATACATAAGCTATTATTACATACCTGAATCCATGTGTCAAAAACAGTGGGCTACATCTCAATGCACTTGTATGCATATTCCACCCGAAGCCGCTGCAACTATTTCTAAGCATCTCGGTAATAGCTTGGTATTAGTGTTTCAAAATTTTAACCCTACCGTCGATGACCGTGGTAGAAGTGATTAAGCATCCATGAATTTTCTCTTGCATAATTCGTAGAAGTTCGTTGTGGTACTTGTTCCTGAAAGTATCGTTGTCAGATTTTCATCCCCCAATTTGCACTATATGGACCAACACCTGAACAAGAATACTGACTTCTTAGGCAGTCCAATTGTGACGAATGTTTCTCGCAGGCACTGCCATAGTTCTACATAAAAATTGTAAAATTGTTTTAATCAAAGTTTAAGAACATTCGAGATTCATTATATATATGGCATTAACGTAATTGCGCAAAAAATATATATTTATACACATTCTTTCAACATACACTATACGAACAAAATATATAATATGAAGATGATTAGTCTAGGACCTAGAAGCTTGAGCGGATTCAAACATTCGTTAGGCCAAGCAATCTAAAAAATATGACCACTGAGGTGATGTCTCGACATAGTTAATGTTGGGGTGGTTGTCCATTTCACCTTGGGTTTCAACAGGGTCAATTCTTCTAATATTTCCAATCCAATTGTTGATCTCATCTCCCTACATATCAACTTATGTAGTAGACAACATGCCGTTATGATCTTCACCTGTACCTTCAATGAATAGAAAGATTGATTGCGTAAAATGGCCCAACGGGTTTTTAGGAGACTGAAAGTTCTTTCAATTATATTCCTTTCCGATGAATGAGCTTTATTAATTAATTCTCTCGGATTTTGTGGCGGATTACTACACCTTCAGTCAGACAAATGGAAACGATCTCCCCTAGAGGGAGCTAAAAAACCTTTCGCATTTGGATAACCTTTCACATAAGTAGTAGTACCCTGGATACAAGGAGTAACTCAATTTTGGTTCATTACTAAATTGAAGCATTATGTTATGAATAATGTTAGTTACCATTCGGAACGTTAAATCAATTGTCACGAGATAAAACATCTCTAAAACATGTCTCCCACCCATTTGGAGAGCACGCAGCTAAGGCGTTCGCTGTGATGAAACTCTTTCTATTCCTAAAGAAGGCATGTTTTTCAGCAAAAACATGTATCTCGATATGAGTACCATCCAATGCGCCAAGACAGTTCTGCATGGTTTGAAAGAAAAAGAAATGGAATGGGTTTTCAAACTTAATGAATTTGGTTTACTAAGTTTAATAATGGTTACCTCAAACTATTTTCATCTACTATCAGTACATGATGCTTGAATTGGTTCGGATTTTTTCAATACAATCTCGTGGCAGCGTATCACAGCAATAAGAAAATTTTGGAAGTGTCATTATACTGTTTCACCAGACCTTGTAAGAATGCATCGAATACTGTGGTTCTTAACATCGTGGGCCATGATAAGTAGAAACATGACTACCATTTCATCGACATTAATGTAGTTTGTACCGCAAAGACCACCATGAGTCCTTAACAAGTCAGACAAAGTTTGAAAACAAGCACGATTCATTCTAGTTGACTCACGACAAGCTAGATCGTTTTCTCTCATTAACGAGAAAATGGTCATCTAGTGGAAGTGATGTCGAAAGAAAGAGGAATAATGTGGACTTTCTTTCGTAGAGTTGTAGTTCATCATCAGGTTTGCTAGAAGCAAAATCTAGTTCTCAGATCTATACAGTACTTTTAATACTTAAATCATCTTACTGGGGTCCATTATCTAATATAAAGAAATGCAAAACATTACAGGTAGATAATTACGAAACTCATATATTTCTAATGAAATTGAAAATGGGTTATAGGCTATATAGTACTATAAATGTATGTATATTAATAAACTTGCAAGTGAACTAACCGATATTACTAATGATTCATTAGTTTGTAAGTGAACGTTATTAGTTTTTTAAATCCATGTAGTTTGCAATGAGTTATAAGCTATAAGTAAACGTTGATTTCAAAATTCAATTAATTTTGAAAATGAATTACATCATGCAAATATATGATGAATTACTAAATCAATGCTATTTTTTACTTTTATTTTAGCCAACAAAAATAGTAAGGTATATTACGGTATGATATCAAATATAACTTCAAGTCATATTTTAATGGTATTTCATCTTAATCAAGTTAACTATTTCAAATTATTTACAAAAGTTTATTTAAATCTATAAAATTATTTTGTACTACTTAAAAAACAATTGAATCATGGTTTAATGACATTTGTTATTCATTTTAATTCCTTATTTACCTAACTCTTTGGTTTAATGATATTTGCTCTTAATGAAATTAATTATTTCAAATCATTCAGTTATTTATTTTAATTTCTTATTTATCTAACTTGCTTTGCTTTAATGATATTTAATTCTTAATCAAATTAACTATTTTAAATTATTTACAAAATTTTACTTAAATCTATTAAATTATTTTGTACTACTTAAACAATATTAGTGTAACAAAGTTTATTCAAATATGAAACATATAAGTTGGTCATGATTTGATGGTTTCATATTACTAATAAATACTTAAAATATTAGATCTTTGTGCAACTTTTTTATTGGTTTCATGTTAGTAATGAATACCTAAAATATTAATATTTGTGTAACTATTTTATGGTTTCATAGAATAATTCTTTAATTTGTTTAGGTTGCTAATATATTGGATCTAAACAAAAGAAGTGTGCATTAGTAATGAAATGTCATAACTTAATAGAAAATCAACAGAAGCTAATGTCCAAGTTATAGTTTGAGAAATATTTTAAATTATACAAAACATAAGCATACATAATATTATTATTACAATGCACTGCTTAAAAGGCTGAATCTCAACGTCATGCGCTTACTCTCGCGTTCAAATCTACAAAAAAAAAAAAAGGCAGACCAAATAATAATGTATAATTGATTTAGAAAAATCCAGCCTCAGAAAGTTATATCGATATTATGTCTCTTTCGAGATCAAATGGTTGCCACGTTCTATTGGTTTAAAAAAAACAAAAAAAACATGGAAGATATTAAGGCAAAAGACTACAAACAAAGACTAAAAAACTATTGATTAGAGTATTGATACAAGTATGGCTACAAACAAATTTAAACAAATCAATTGATATAAGTATAGGAAAAGAGCCATAAACATAGATGAAATCAAGTCAGAAGGCTACAAACAAAGACTAAAAAAGTTGATCCAATCAACTTGCTCATGGATTAGAGTATTGATAAGAAAATATGTATAAAAAGATATCCGGACTACAAACAAAGACTAAAACAAATATTGATATAAGTATTGATATAAGTATGGCTACACAAAATTTAAACAAATTAATTAATCTTACTACTTTAAAAGGTGATTTAAAATGAAAATCATTTTTGGACTATTTGTCCTAATTATCATTTCATAATTCCAAATATGTCCCTCCATGTATCATGATTCCACCAAATCCTACACACGTAGTTAACTTTCTCTTTTTTTTTTTTTTTTTACCTAATATTTTTAATGTTATTCATCACATAAATATTAATATTAAATACATTAATCATAAATGTTTAGAATTTAAAAGTTATTATGCCAAAAAAAAATCTAAATTAATACCACATTAATATGTTTAAATATGTGATAAATGAGAAGTTTATGATACCAAAAATTTGATCTCTTTTATTTTTATAATAATTAATATTCTAAAATTTATGAATTTATCTTAATTATATTTAATAGTAAAATCTTAAAAGTTTTGTAACTGTGATCTTCTGTTATTATAAAGAAAGCTCTCTTCAACTTTTTTTTTTCGACCTATCCGAGTTTTTCTTATTTCACATTATCATGTATAGCTTTAGTTTTCTTGTATTATTATCTTTTATTTTGTTAAACTATTCAATCTAACTTATATCTTCCTTTTTCTTTTTTTTTTGCAAGGTTAATCTTTTATTTTTTAACATAATACTTTGAACATTTGGAAATAAGAGAGCTTATGGATGATATATACTTCCATCTAAATGCATGTATGTCTTAAGTTAATTTTATGAGTAATATTTCTTATATTTGTATTTACCTTGAAAATTTAGGAAATAGAGTTGCCAGAAATATTTGTGTGACATTCATTTTACTATTGTTCTTTAGTGATATATTTATTGGGTCCCTTTTTGTAGTCTCCTTCATTTAGGTTTGGAACAAAGGACATGCTAGGAAGTTCAATTGAATCATTATCTCCATTGAAGTTCTTTCCAACTTCTTGGCATGAATCTGATATTTTAAATTCTGGTCCAAAAACAACTTGCTGCCCACAGTGTATGCAGAAATATGAACAAGAATTGTAAAAACTCGCGAACGAGGAGCCTAAGAAATCGGCCTCAGAGTCAATACTTATCATAATTGTTGTAAATAAATTATATATACTATGACCATGATCAAAGTTTATAGATAATACATGAATATATTTATCTTTCCATCTTAAAATTGTTCTCTACAATTATATTTTACCATCATAAAATGTGTTAAGTTAAAGATTCAACTTTGACTATTAATTTTGTGACAATTTTTGAGTGAAAAAATAATTTTTCACAATCATATATTCATGGTGTATACTTAAATACATATTTAATGTACGTTTAAGATAGATGAATGAGTGGTATATGAAAAGTTCTATACTTAATTATAAAACTTAATTTTAGAGACATTTTTAAAAGTTTTGAAACTCTTTGTAACAACCCGGTACATAACCGTTAGGTTATAGCACGAAAGTTACTAATGCATGAAAATTTCAAAGAAAATTTCTACAGAGTTTCCCCTAAAATATGGGAAACTCATACCTGCAAAACCCGTATCAGAACCTGGACATTTCAAATGCATTTAAAACAACCCTACAAGTTCCAAACAAAACAGTTATCCTATCCAGACAGTCAACAAATAAGAAGATCTCAAGATCTCAATTTTAAAACTAAAACAGTTCAAACTAAGTTATTACAAGAGAGTTCGTGCAGAAGGAGTTACAACTCGACTATAAGTAAACAACTATAAATAAGACACAACAGACTCATTTTCCCCCCAGGTCTATCCTCAGTTGTCGGTCATCCATCCTAGTGCGTACCTGCAACTATGGCTTTGAATCCGTAGCCAACATAAAACGAAGGGGTGAGTCTGTGAAAACTCAGTAAGAAACCCCGCACGCGAAACACGCAGCATATAGAACAAGACAGGTGTTAATCAAAAGTCTAAGAATAACATGCACAAACAAACGGGAAAGCGTACCGACTCTCGGTTAATCAAAAGTCTGTTCATTGCCTAGCAAGTTGGCCAACTCCAACTCATGCGATAAGGGATCTCCGTCCAATGACTGATTCCTTTATCACCCCCTATGCATCCAAGATCACTCGGCTATGCTACCCTTAAGGACAACTAGGTCCCCGACCAATGCCATAAGACCCAAAAGCCATTATACGACCATGTTGCGTAAGGCGGAGCACCTTGATACGTAGGTACAAGCTATGGAGTCGTTTGGCGTCTCCCGGGGTATCTCCGGCGCGAGTGAGGCGAACAAGAACCGATTAGGTTCCCCCACTAAACTAAGCCAGCCAGCAGCTCATCCAGCTGTAGGTGCAAGTATCTGTCCAAGCGTAAGCGGATACACTAGCCGAAGCCAGGATCACACTTCTGCTTGACAGTTTGCAACTCATACATGCTGCGGTGCTTGCAACTTTGCTATAATTAGGTGTAAACCCAATAGTATCTCGAGGAGCTCCTAGGTACTAGAAAGGACTGCAGGAACCCCGACCGTGGTCGGCTACCCAAACACATCTAAAAGACCCTGTGGTCAGACCCGGTGGTCACGTGTCGCTCTCAGGATGGTTGCAATCCATCCCTTCACAAGAAAAATCTCTCACATCTGACTACCTCTGTCCGTTAAAGAACGTTGCCGCATTCGGCCACCCCTATGGGTCGTTCCCTAATGTGCCATGTAGCAGCAGACCCTATGGTCTACTACAACCACCCTATGGCAGAGTAGAGACATGTCGAGGCCATATGTCGGACATGCACACACTATCAAGGAAAGAGACTCGACGCGCACTTCAACACACAATGCATGCAATGACCCTATAATTTATTGCACATATACATAACAGGAGAAAGAAGTATCATAAGCAATCTACCTACTTATTCGCTAGGGCTCAGTACATAAGAACAGGTCATCACGACAACATGTTTGCAATTCAATAAGGAAATATCGAGCAACAAACAACACATAATCCATATTCTAGCCTACTAGATCACAGACCACATGCTTTCAATTCACTAAGGAAATAACGAACAACAAACAACACATAATCCATATTCTAACCTACCAGATCACAAACCACATGTTTCAATTCAATAAGGAAATGTCGAGCAACAAGGTTGAAATAACACGATAAACAAACCAACCAAGCAAGAATACAATTCCACATAAGAACGAACATTACCACAAGCATATGTTTCTAAATAAATACAAGCAAACAACACCCGAATATAGGGTCCTTTACACTCGTTTACTAAAACTGAGCGGATGAGGCTCGATCCCCAAGGGGAGCACTCGGGTAAACCTCTGAACCTACAATGAAACAAGGCCAACCAAAAATTAGAGACGACGCCGAAGCGACTCATTGCCAACTAAACAATAGACTTCCCAAACCTCTAAATAACAAAACCACGCAAAAAACAACGACCATTCACACAAAGATAACTCTGAAACACTTAAACTCGACTTGAGCTTAAGTTTGCCAAACCTCACCCAACACGAAACCTCCAAACTCGAGCAAAACTCAACATAAATAACAAATGAAACCAGCCACAACACTTGATGGAGCAGCAAGTCTCAACGTGCAATTTCGGCAAAACAGACCCTCTCGAGCAACAAGCCCACAACACAAACAAAGCACTAAATTCCATCCAACTGAAATCATGAGAAGAATAACCTAGACATCATACAACTAAGAACTAAGATCATTTGCACACCACTCATATCCTCCGACAAGCCTCTACGACCCCTTTCAATCCACGAACCCAAAAATAACCTCGCCCTTAACTAACCAAGCCGAAAAACAGAGCATTGAATAAAAAAACCATACTTGAGCTCCACGGGGAGAGAGCAGATCGGGAGAGAAGACAGAGACGACAGAGAGAGGGAGGGCGTCTGGTGAGGAGAGAAATTCGCTGAAGAGAGAGAGAGAAAGATCGACAAGGGAGAGAAAGAAACAACAGAGAGAGGAAGATCAGCGAGAAACAGCGGAGAGAGAGGGAGATCGACGAGGGATAGTCAGCGACGGCGACGGACGCGGGCGTTGGTTACGGCCGAGGCGATAAGTCGCAGAGAGAAGGCGAGAGAAAGGAAGGGGGCGTCGATTTGCAGAGGAGGGGGGGGGGGGAATCAGGTGAAGAAGAGAGAAGGAAAAAAAAAGAAATTAGGGATTAAATTTCCTAATTTGCAAAATGGTCCTTTAGTTTTCTATTTTAAAAATAGTTAACCTTAAATTTTTAATAAATTGCTAAAGGAGGAGTTGGTAAGACAATCTATTGCTTTTAAGATGATCATGGTTTGAACCTTAACTGTGGCATCAATTAATTTTTTTTTTTCAAACCTAACCTGCTTATAGAACTTTAGGGTGGTTTGTCTCACTCTTAAATCATACAATTATCTTACTAGCTTAAAGAGTGGCTTAGAGAAAAAAATTATTATTTTGACTATTTTGGTCCTAATCCAAATACAAATTACAAATTAAAGATGTAGTAGAGTTTTTATTAATTTTTTTAAATGCAAGATATATAAAGAAAAAAAATAAAGGTAATGGAAGGATTTTCGTAAAATTAATAACCATGCCCAAATAATAATAATGTCAACTTAAATTTTAAATTTTGGAGTAAAATTTTTTTTTTCAAATTAATTACTTACAAATATTAATTCTAAATTTTGGTGCAAAAGGAGTTGTTAACAAAAAAGAAAAAGAATTATTAGCTTTTTTTTTATGCAATATATATAAAGAAATTAGCTTTTTCTTTATATATATTGCATAAAAAAAAAATAGAATGTTAATGGAAGGACTTCTAAAAATAATAACCCTGTCTAATTATAATAATGTCATCTTAAATTTTAGAATATAAAAAGATTTTCTTTTATTAAGTTCTTAAAAATATTAATTCAAATGGTTCATAAACTTTTAAATTTTAAATTTTAACCTTAAATTTTTAAAATAAATGAAATACGATTTTATTGATTTTTTTTTTTTGTAAATTTTAAAAAATTATTATATTTCTCTATAAATTTTAGAAATTTGTTCATATGATTAATTTATTTTTATTAAAATTATTAACATTATTGAACCAATTTCAATAAATTATATTTATAAACTTTTTTTTTTTAGTTTAAGAACTAGAATGGAACAAACTTGAAAGTTTAGACATTTGGACTATGAAAGTTTAAGGATCAAAATATAACAAATTTAAAATAGATGAATTAAAATTGAACTTTTCAAAGTCTAAGTACCAAAATGAAATAAGTGTAATGTTTAGAGACCAAAATGATATTTTAACTTTCTTTTATCAAGTTTTTTGTTTCCACCACAATTTAGTATTATATATTTTGTTTGTATATATATATGCTTGAACTTGAAGGTAAAAGAAATATTGATGTACATCCAGAAGTTGGCTGCTTATCTTAGATCTTTCATTTCAAAGAGATTATAATTTTAATTTGATTTGATACTATAATGTCTCTCTTTCTCAATATTATTTGTACACTATTTACTTGATATCTTTATCATCATTTTTTTAAATTAATTAGATTTAGATAAAAAATGTTGTACATTTGATCATGATTTTTTTGTTGAATTTTGAAATAATTTATCTTCTATTTTCTAATTTATTTGTACTTTTTATTAGTGGTTAATTAAATTGGCTAACTTTTTAAACATGTTTATTTATTTTTAGATTTGTTGAGCTAGAAACATATTTAGATGGGTTTGGTATTTTTTTTTATCTTCTTTCCTATCAATATTTTTTTTATGTCTTTAAAAAATAGTCATTGCTTAAAAAACAGGTATTGTGAATAAAAGAATAATTGTCTTTCATTTGGTTCTAAAATAAAAAATGATTTGAATATATTATTGAAATTGTAAAGTCACATTTCTATGTTTTCTTTTAGACCACAATTATAATTATAACGTTGTGTTTAAATTCATTTTAAACTATTTTAATTGATATGTTAATGTAAAATTGCATGAGTATTAGAGAATATGTTAGAATCTTTCTTCGTTGAAAAGTATAAAAAAACAATTAAAATTAATTAAAACCCATTAGCATTAATATTGATGTTTGATTTGTTGGCTTTTGAACTATATCTCATATAGGTTAATTTTAATTAATGAATTAATATTTTGATGATAACAAACTTGAAATCGAACCAATAGCATTCTGAATCCAACATATTATTTTACTAAATAAAAATTATTATGATTTGATCATTTAAACGTGCAACACGTTATTATTTTCTAGTTGATATAAGTATATGAAAGGTATAAACATAGATGATATCAAGAGATATAAACAAAGACTAAAAAAGCTTGATCAAATCAACTAGCCCATGGATTAGAGTATTGATATAAATCTGGCTATAAAAACAAATCAATTAATTGATATAACTATAGGAAATAGGCATAAACATGGATGATAACAAGGCAGAAGAAGAAATAGGGCATAACATGGATCATCAAGAACCTACACATGGATCATATCAAACTAGAAAAAGTAATTGAAACCAAATACTCAACATTCATTTAAACAATATGAAATGAAAGAGAAAATGGGTAGAATCAAGGAAACGAACAATAAGAAACAATTATTTTTCAAATATTAGCTATAGTATGGAAAACATAAAAACAACAAGAATAGAAATTCTACTTACCTTTGTTAAACGAATGGGTGTGTGAAAGCATGCACACTGAAGATCACATATAAAGGAAAATGTCCACGTGTTTGGTGAATGGAATTTAATGAACACTTACCATCAATTAAATCAAACAAAGATTCATATCCACAAATTTGAAGTAAGAAAGTTGCTTCAAAAGTTAGTTGTGGCAGACATGAAGACCAACATTTATTCAAATTTGGTAGTAAGTACAAGACAATAGGGGAGGAAGTAAATTAAGAGCATTAAAGTGATTAACCAGCTAACCCGATGTAAATAAGGGTACTTGCAACCTAACAAAAAAAAAACCCAATGAACTACACCAATATTCAACCATAAGTGTGTAGTAGTATAAAGAAAATGGGAGATGCAACCTAATAAAACTCAGCATATTTTTTAGTGTAGAAATATTCAAAACAAAAGCATGAATTAAAAAGTAATAAGACTACACAAATAGGCAGCATGAATCTAGACTTAAATAACAGTACAACTACATCATTATTCAGTAGACAAACCAGCAAAATGATTAGAGCAAAGACTAAAACACAGATAAATAGAGAAAATGTAGAACACTTCTAAAAATAAGAAAAAAGAATGATTTTCAGATGAAATAAAAAATCATAGTTTTGAAAATAACGAACGTGGCTCATCATTGGCTAGGGAATGGTAAGAAATACTTACCTTTCATTCATCTGAGTCCCAACCTAGTCGAATCTACCGAAATCTCGCCGAGGAGTGAAATACTTGGTAGATTTCTCAACATGCAAGAACATAATGTCTACGTTTGTACATGGAAGTTCCAACAAAGTCTTCACAACGCCCAAGATCAGTGATTTCGACGGCTAGAATATCAAATCTATAATGAAAAATGAAAAATAATGTTGGTTAGGGCGTAGATCTAACATGAATGAAGAAGATTGATGAAGAGAAGAAAATCCTAACTATGAAATTGAAAGGCAAAATGGATGTCAAACAACACGGAATCGAGCGAAGAAACAGATTAATGAAGAGAGCAAAATGATTTAATGAATGAATGAAGAATTAATCAAGAGAGAAACCATTTCTAAAAGAGAAAAAGAAGGAAGAAGTTGTGACAAAGAGAATGAGAGAGAGAAGAATGGGAAGAGCATGAAACGCGAAAAAAGAGAGGATTTAAACTCTGATTTGAACAGTCGATTACTATTCATATCCGAGTTAAATCATATTAGAGCTCTTGCATGTGTAAAGGGAGTTTTTCAATTTCTCAGAAGGTTTTTCAATTTGAGAATAAGGTTACTCTAAATTAAGTTGGATGAGAAAGAAGACTTCATACTTCTATTTATAGTACACGAGTGAATATTTAAATTCGAAAAAAAATACAATATCTTTGAATATCCAATATATATCCAATATATTGATTTATTTAAAAGGGAAATTTGAAATTCTTCTGTCTCCTAAGGGAATGAAAATTCCTTCCCTCTTCCAAGGGGAATTTGTGAATTTTCTCAATATATATTACATATATTGGTTCATTTATTTTTTAAATTGATATTTATCCAATAAATTCTAGAGAACTTTTTATATATAACCAAATAGAATATAATTATTACACATCTGCCAAAAATCTAAACTTTTGCATGTATATTCAATTTGTTATTTATTTGATTTATTAATGTTTTGCTAGTCACATTAATACTTTTTTATACCGTTGTAATGGTAAGAGAATAAGTCAATATAGATAGATTCGAATAGAAATGCTAGTTTTTCAAAAAACAAAAATAATACTTTCCCAAAATCATGTACGCTTGTACATGGAAGTTCCAACACAGTCTTCACACCGGCAAGACCTGTGATTTCGACGGCTAGAATATCAGATCTACAATGAAAAATGAAAAAGAATGTTGGTTAGGGCATAGATCTAACATGAATGAAGAAGATTGATGAAGAGAAGAAAATTCTAACTATGAAATCGAAAGGCAAAATGGATGTCAAACAACACGGAATCGAGCGAAGAAACAAATTAACGAAGAGAGCAAAATGATTTAATGAATGAATGAAGAATTAATCGAGAGAGAAAACCATTTTTAAGAGAGAAGAAGGAGGAAGAACTTGTGATAGAGAGAATGAGAGAGAGAAGAATGGGAAGAGCATGAAATGCGAAAATAGAGAGGATTTAATCTCTAATTTGAATAGTCGATTACTATTCATATCCGAGTTAAGTCATATTAGAGCTCTTGCATGTGTAAGGGAAGTTTTTCAATTACTCAGAACGTTTTTCAATTTGAGATTAAGGTTACTCTAAATTGGGTTGGATGAGAATGAAGACCTCATACTTCAATTTATAGTAGATGAGTGAATATTTAAATTAGAAAAAAATACAATATATTTGAATATCCAATATATATCAAATATATTGAGTTATTTAAAAGGGAAATTTGAAATTCATCTCACTCCCTAAGGGAACGAAAAGTCCTCCCCTCTTCGAAGGGGGAATTTTTGAATTTTCTCAATATATATCACATATATTGATTTTTTTTTTAAATTAGTAATTATTCAATAAATTCTAGAAAACTATTTATATATAGCCAAATAGAATATAATTATTACACATCTGCCAAAAATCTAAACTTATTGCATGTATATTCAATCTGTAATTTATTGGATCACATTAATACTTTTTTATACCGTTGTAATTGTAAGAGATTAAGTCAAGATTGATAGATTGAATAAAAATGCTAGTTTTTCAAAAAACAAAAATAATACTTTCTCATGTACCATCCCCCCTCCCCCCCCCCGCCCCCAAAAAAAAAAGAAAATGGTACATGATTTCCCCTAAAAATAATATTTTTCTTGTTGATGGAGATAATAATACGTTTTGGAAATGTATTATTATGGAATTTCGGTTTGGAATGAGATTTCTTTGTTTCTTACTGTATTGTTGTGGTATTAACATCTATAAAAGTGTTTGTTCGGTAAGTGTGTCAAAAAACTATACATTTGTATAGGGATTGAGCCTGAACAATCGGTTAAATACATTGATATGAGTAGGAATACGTCAATTATACAACAACCTTAATAATTATTCAATAATTATTAATCCAAATAATATGTCGAACATATTAATTAATATGCTCCATTTACTAATTATCAAATAATTATTAAAGCAATTAATACGTCAAACATATTAATTACAATTCTCAAACTTAATAATAATATCCAATAATTATTAACCTAATATGTTCAACATATTTATAACTGAGAACCTTCAATAATTATCTCATAATCATTTAGAATTAATTTATTCAATAATTCCTTTTTCCTCATTAATATTTATCAATAAATATTAAATCAATATATCAAATATATTAATTAATTAAGTTTAACCATTAAACTTAAAACTCACATTAATTATGTCTCACATAATTAATTCAAGAATTTGAACTCTTCCATTTTATTCTCTAATTAAATAGTGTACCGACAATTATGAGCTAGCTTGGGACCGGTCGACCTATAGGTTGACAGCTACAACGACCCAAGATCTAATCCCTCCTCTTTAGCATCAGACTTATTTCACTAATGGTCTGTGCTAAACTCTCTCTCACTATAGAACAAGTTAGTGTCCATGAATATAATTGGTCATCTGTCATATAATCCTTCACGCGCTTGTTTCTAATTCACCGAGACAAGAAATCCATTATACCTTTGTGATTACATCTTGCTTCTTAAGTGCCACTGACTTCTCTAATGAATAAGTTGTTTATAATACCACTATAAACGAATGTCCACTCGGGCCAATAAGAGGCATGATCCATTTGTTCAAGCGCCAGAATAAGTTCTTTAGAAAACAACTCTACAACTTCTTCAATATTCGGAAAGACCTGAATTTCTTCTTGCAGTGTTGTGTTTCCAGCCATTCACTACGACATTTCCTAACATGAGAGGCCTATTGACCTAGCAATGTTATGCAGGTCTCACCCATGCATATCAAAGAACTCTTCCATAAAAGTAGAAGCTCACAACTCACTAAGGATTAAGAGCACATCGACATAAGATCATCCTCAACAAAGTAGTTTTGCGAGACTATAACGAAACTACTAGCTTGATGATAAAGTTTCTGGTTCCGTCTAATGTTAAAACTATTTTTTGCATAATTACCTCCACTCAAATGAACAACTAGGATCAGGTCATCTACAACTCTTGCAAAGCTTGCCGCACCAACAATGTCACAAGAACTTTGACGCTCTTGCCTTAGTTCATATACTTATAGACATTTTTTGTTATAAACTCGGAACTAGATTCACTTGTATTTCCCTCATACTTATCCAGTGTACATCCAAATAATCATGAGCATATTGTCATTAATCCAACTAATGCGATAAGATTGAATGACCTTGGAATATTAAATGTGAAATTTATGAAAATTATAATAACCTTTATTAATAATTGAAAAATAACATTAAATGTCTAACATTAAATGCTTTGTTCTTTATTTACAAACTACTAAGCCTTTGTGGCACAACTTTTCTAACATGTTCACTCCTATCAAATTATTAAATGGTGAACATTATTATTCATGCTGCTATAGTTTGTTTCAAGAATTCTTTTTTGATGTGGAAGCTCAAACCAAAACTATAACCACAAAGCATACTTAGAAATTCAAAAAATTACGAACCTAAAGCTTTGATACCACTTGTTATGTAAAGACCCGTCCCAAACTAGGGCCACATCTGGGTCTATACCTTAAATGCATGAATAAACAATCCTTTTTAAGCATAACACAGTGAACAATACTTCCCTTATTTAAATAAAGAAGAAATTTAACAATTAAGAAAATAGGGTACCCAAATTAAAAGCCAAGGAAAATATTTGAATAACGTAAATCCAGTACATGCCTTAAGATAAAAAAAAAAGTTTATGATGAAATATGCGAGAGAAGAAAATGGAAATGACTCAATAAGTTCGGCCCATGGTCTTTGCAGCTCCTGATTAACCATTCTTGTAAGCCCATACATACTTGTGGAGGCAACAGAAAGGAAATTTGTGAGTTATTAAACTCAGTAAGGATCCCTGTCCGGGATCAGCACAAGTAAAATAAATATAGCAGAAACTCAAATAAAGGATGTGATAGATATGAAAGCACAGCGTCCAATTAGGAGCTTACAGTTCCAGGGTTTTCCAATGAGAAGTAGAGGTGACTCTGGGCTATCTCTATGGGACATGTCACTCTTGGGCCCCGCTGGATAGGATTATTCGCTTTTGGAGCTATCCGTATGAAATATGCCACACCCGGGTCTTTGTTACAATACCAGCTTGTGAGTTTATGGATTAAGTCATTTCTTTCACCTCATGGCACATATGATATATATATATATATATATATATATATATATATATTTCTAAACATAGCAATGACGTCAAACAGGATATCACAAAAATCAAAGCAAGCATAGCATTAAACAATCGTTTCAAGCATTTAACCATTAACCTTAGTAACCTGCACGTGCTTCTAACTAAACACGAGGTCCTAAACTAAGTTAGGATTCTCTTACTATGGTTGAAGTCCGCTAAATTACCCTTAGAAAGCTCGAACTGCAAGTTCCAGAGGTTTTTCTCCAAGTTCAGCTGGCTAAACAGGGTTAAAAAGTCAGAAATTGCTGATAAAACTATAAAAAATGGACTTAGGGCATCGAAATTAACTAAAAACACTATCCGGAAATTTTTGGTGAGTCGACGGCGGCTCATGGTGTGGTAGTTACCGGCACGTGCGATCCACTCGCGAGAGAAAGCTTCTGCAGGTTCGGAAGACGCGTGACGGGTTGCTAGTGGCTGATCACAAGCTCGGACTCACTGACGTCAGGTTCGGGACATGCATGAGGTTCGGGCGATCGAACTGCTGGCTCGGGAGATGTTGGCCAATACGGAGCTGGGAGCGTCTGAATGTCGATGGCGGTTGTAGAGGTTGTCGCGCACGCTAATAGGCTGAACTCGCCTCCCCTAACATGCAATTGGATGAGGCGTGCGGTGAGCTGGGAGTCTATCAGTGGTGGACACGTGCCGCGTTCTGGTTGGCCACCTCGTGCGGCTGCTTCTTCCCGAGGCGACAACGACTAACGGCGGCGCTGACGGTGTCGGGCACGGACACAACAGGCCAATGATTGGCTGACATAGCTCGTCAGAAACAGGTAAAATTATTTTCGGCACTTAAATAAAAAGAGACAAATAATTACCCTAATCATTTGTCTCTTTTGGCTTTATATATAAGGAAAAAAAGCTAGAAAAATTACCAAAATGTTCCAAGGGCTAGAAATGACCATTTTTACCCCTAGTTTTCAAAATCTGACTTCACACCTCCTGAGATATTACTAAATTAATTACTTTTAACTTAGAGTAAATTTCAAAACGACTTCCAGGATTCGCGGTAAGCAAAAAATTACAAAACTAATCTCAAAATTCAGGGAGCGAAAGGTCGGACTGTTACATGTTAGGAAAAAAACTATCCATAATTACCACATAAATCAGCAGAAAATACTTATGAACTTAAAATGAAAAAATAATAAGAGAACATTAGAATCTACATGGAAAAACTCCCGCATCGGAGAAAAAACCAGAAATAGGAAAAAACTTTCGCTATGTATTAAATTGCTACAATCACACAAAGTTCTCTCTTTCGACCCCAATTACATGAAACACTCTTAAGATTCTACCACGTGGTTTGTGAAACGTGCTTTTAAACAACTGTCTTTCATCAATTCAACTTTTCTTCTTTCTTCGTTAAATATCCTTTATCTAAGCACCAATAATTGCCTTCATTAATTTGGGAGTCGAAGTATCTGCTTAAGCTTTAAGAAAATTTTAAATTCAGCTTTTCTAATAAAATGATATGATTAATCACACATTCATGCATAAAGTGAATAATTTGTTGAAAATCATATTTTTCAAAGATATCGTTACTTCACAAAAATGCACATGAAATATGATGCTTTAGCACTTAATTTTCTCAAAATCTTTTAATTTATGATGTCATTTTCTTTAAAAACTTCTTTCAAGATAGCAAATAACTCTCATATTTTACAGTTATCAATAAGCCTACACACTGATTGTGATTTTTTTGTCAGGTAAGCATGGACTATATGAAGATGGCTAGGGCGAGAGTTGGCAGGATCATAATAAAACCATTGCATAGTCATTTATTTAGTTTTCTGAGTCATTTCTTTCTCCATGATGTTAGAATTTTTATGACAATTATTTGAATTAAGCTTTCAATGTTTCAAATTATTTGTAAACTCTAGCCTGAGGCTTAATTAGTTTAAGTTTTGTTTTGTTGAATCGGTTATACTATTTGAATAAATGATATTTATTTCAGTTATGTTTGTTTTGAATCATGCATGTTAATAAGGATTTCATGTAAAGATTATATGGAGAGCTGAGTCCTTAAACTAGGGTTAAAGTACTTCTTGCTAGAATTTCTTGAATCCAAGGTCTCATGCTTCATTTATAGTATTTGGAGCACAACAGTTTCTTGTTCATTTTGATGTGGGACAAAGTTCTTTTAATAATTTTCAAAAAAAAAAAAATCCTACATTTACATTGATAAATATTGAATTTTCAGCTTGTAGATGGTGAAAATAGAGTCAATTTTGTGAAACATTTGTCATTAAATCTTCTAAATTCTTTAAACTCTATAATTAAACTTGAGGTTTCTAGGCTTAATCTCTTTTTTATAATCTAAACTTTCTAGTTTAATGCTTTCACCCTCTAAATTTTCAATATTTTTTTGTCCAACCTTAGACTTCATCTCTATTGCGTGTATGTTTTCGTGTCCCTTGTAACTGAGGGAAATGATAAATGTAATCGTGGAACTAGGCCTTGGTATGGGACTTTGTACTTGGCTAGTGGTCTTGGTGTCGTGAAACTTTGGACTAATTACATTGGTTTTTAGCATTATTTAATTTAGACATAAAATTCAAATAAGCAAAATTTTAGTTTAGTTAAGGGTAAAATGTCCTTTTTGTCCTAAAACTTTCACCTATGTTTCATTTTGGGTCTCTAAATGATAATTTTTTTTAAACATGGCTATGATACCATGATAAATTTGAGAAAGACATATATAATCTTCTGATTTTCCATTAACTTTCGACACATATATAATGTTGAAATAATTATTAATTCTGATAACTTTATTATTTTATTTAATTGCGAGAGATCGTGTGATCGTGTAATGCTATAAAATTTAAGACCAACTAGTTTTTAGGTAGTGGCATCGTGCGATATAGGCATAGTGTGATAGTGTGATAATGTGCTTTATTTTTAGATCTGTAATTGGCTTTAAATATTGCTGGAATGAAGAATAAAAAGAGATAGAGAGATTGAGTTGATCTGCCATCAAAATTCTATGCATATTTTCTCTCCCAAATTTACAGTTTCTTCTTATGTGTTAATTATTTTTCCTACAATTGGTATCAGAGCTAAACGATCTGTTATCATAAATAATTATAACCAATTATTCGTTCCAATTCTTGATGGAAAGAATTATAACTGGTGGTCTGTACAGATGAAGGTTCTGTTTGATTACCATGAATTATGAGATATTGTGGAAAATTGAGTTTCTGCATTAGCTGAAAATGCAATTGATGCCCAACGAGTAGCGCATCGCGAATAGAACAAGAAAGAGAAGAAGGCGTTGTATTTCATCCACCAAGGGATGAACGATGAGACATTCGAGCAGATCGAAGGAGCAACGACCTCTAGTGAGGCATGGACTATTTTGTCAACCTCTTATAAACGTGATGAAAAGATCAAAAGAATGCGTCTTCAAACTCTAAGACGCCAATATGAGTTGCTGCAGATGGAGAATACAGAAACAGTTATGACTACATCAACAGAATTATTGCCCTTACAAACCAAATGAAGACCAATGGGGAAACACATTCAGAGCGGTAGAAAAGATTTTGAGATCTTTAACTCCCAGATTTGAACATGTTGTTGCAGCCATTGAAGAGGCCAATGGCTTGTCTAAAATGACAGTAAGGTTATTATCTGGTTCCCTACGAGCGCATGAGCAACGAATGAATGACAGTAAAATTGAAAAACCAATTGACCAGGAATTGCAAGCACAAGCCTTAATTGGTAGCTCCTATCATAAACATAGGAGTTCACGAGGCAGAGGACGTGGACGTGGTGGCATCTATTCCAACAAAGTTCACGAGCCAGAATCATGGAGTTGCTGACAAACACAGCACTGATTCTAATTCTTCTTGGCAAGAAAGAGAACATGGAGGTATGTATAATAAATGTGATGTTGAATGTTATAATTGTCATAAGCGGGGCCATTATGCAAATGAGTGCAGATCAAAATGTGATGTGGAATGTTATAATTGCCACAAGCGGGGCCATTATGCAAATGAGTGCAGATCAAAATGTGATGTGGAATGTTATAATTGCCACAAGCGGAGCCATTATGCAAATGAGTGCAGATCAAAAGGTGATAATCAAGTTGCCAATTATACTCAAGAAGTTCGTAATCAAGAATATGATGAAGAGGATCATGCATTATTAATGGTAGCCACATTAAATGAAACTTCAAACGACCAGACTTGGTATTTGGATATAGGTTGCACGAATCACATGTGTGGTCATAAAGAGTTGTTTGTAGATTTGGATGAATCCTTTCACACAAGAGTGAAATTTGGTGATAAAAGTTTGGTTCTAGTGACTGGAAAAGGGAAGATTTTTATCACTTTGAAAAATGGTGATCTCAGGTACATTTCAAATGTTTGTAGGTACCTGTTATGAAAAGTAATTTGTTAAGCATGGGACAGTTGGCCGAAAAAGATTATGTGATGAATATCTCTGGAAATCAACTCTCAATTTTTGATAAAGAAGATAATTTGATCCTTAAAACCTTTTCATCAAAAAATCGCATGTTTCCAATAGATTTTAATACGAGTGATTTCAACTGCTTAAATGCAATAATGAATGATAAATCTTGGTTATGGCACTTACGATTTGGGCACTTAAATTTTCAGAGTTTGTAAAATCTTTCCAAAAGTAATTTAGTGAAAGGTTTACCCAATATTCATCATATTGATCAATTATGTGTAGTTTGTATTTTTGGAAAGAATCAGAGGACACATTTTGTTCAAGAGTCTTGGCGTGCTAAATTTCCTTTGGAACTTGTTCATACAGATGTTTGTGGCCCAATGAACATATCATCAATTAGAGGTAACAAGTATTTTCTAATCTTCATTGATGATTTTTCAAATAAAACATGGATTTATCTGTTGAAGAGCAAAGATGAGGTATTCCAATGCTTTAAAATATTTAGAGCATTTGTTGAAAGACATAGTGGAAAATTAATCAAAATGATGCATAGAAGCTTGATGATTGTAAGAGCTGAAGAACTCGGGTTGCAGCATAATATTACCTTTCCCTACACTCTTCAACACAATGGAGTGGCTAGGAGAAAGAACAGAGCACTCATGGATGTGGCTAGGAGCATGCTTAAAACAAAAGGTATGCCAAATTACTTTTGGGCCGAAGCTATATCATATGCAGTATATCTGTTGGATAGATCGTCTACTAGGAGTCTACCTAACAAAACTCCTATCGAGGCCTGGGGTGGATTCAAACTCAATGTCCAACACTTGAAGATATTTGCATCAATTACTTATGCTCATGTCCCTAAGGCAACAAGATCCAAGTTGGATGATAGGGTAGTGAATATAGTTTTCATTGGATATAAGCAAGGAGGGTACAAATAGTACAATCCAATGACAAAGAAAGTGATAGTAAGTCGTAATGTTACATTTGCAGAAGATGAGGTATGAGATTGGAATACAACAGATGACATGTATTCAAAAAAGCGTTATATGCTTTAAATGAGGATGCAGATGTACAAGATAGAGTTTCTCAAGAAACACTTGCAGTTCAACCTGAACTTGCAACTCTAATTGCAAATACTATGGAAAGGTCAAGAAGGGAGCTGCGACAACCTATTCAAGAGGTTAATGTTGATGATAATGTTAATAATGATGGAGAAATAGTCCATTTTACTTTTCTTGCAGATTTGGAACCCGTTGAACTTGGAGAGGCCATTTAAAATCTCAAATGTAAAAATGCTATAAACAAAGAATTGATGACAATTGAGAAATTGCAAATTACTGATCTTCCAAAAGCAAATGGTGAAGTTGACAAATAAAAAGCAATGTTGATTATTGATTTGGAAGTACAAAAGCAATGGAAGATTCACCATGTCAAATCTGTGTTTCTCAATAGCGAAGTTTGATGGCTTCATCAAAGATTGGCATGAACGTCATGAAAATCAGAATTAAGAAAGGATGTTGAAATAATAATTAATTCTGATTTAACTTTATTATTTTATTTAATTGTGAGAGATCCTGTGATCGTGTAATGCTATAAAATTTAAGGCCAACTAGTTTTAGGTAGTGGCATCATGTTATAGTGTGATAGTATGATAGTGCGCTTTATTTTTAGATCTGTAATTAGCTTTAAATATTGCAAGAATGAAGAATAAAAAGAGAGATAGAGAGATTTAGTTGATCTACCATTAAAATTCTCTGCCTATTTTCTCTCCCAAATTTACAGTTTCTTCTGTGTTAATTATTTTTCCTACATAGCATGAAATATCATATTTCAGAAGTTTTTCTAACAAATTCTAAATAATATCTAACAGTATCCTAATAAAACCTATCGAATATCTACTAATATTCAAATACCAAATCTTCCTTACACTCCCCCAAGCTAGATCATGTAAATAAACATGACCAATTTGAAGATAAAGCCATTGCATATTGTGCTACATTTTTTTTGTCAATCAAATCGTCGTACCGAACATACAGTAAATATGATACTGAATTTATTACACTACATGAATCGCACATATTTCATGAATCGTCAAATTCTCGCCGATCTTGCCACCAAACATAATATACCGCAAATATGATTGCTTTATTGCACACAAAAATCACGCAGATTTCACAAATTCATCAAACTATCATTGATCGCGTTGCTGACTATATAATATACTAGTAAAAAAAGATGTTAAACATGCATCATTCGAATCGCACAAATTTTACGAATCATCAGATAACCATTATTAACAGGCACACACTATCAGGTCTATAATGACTAAATTAAAGAAATTACAAAACTAATTTGAAGAAGATGAAACGAAGTGACTAAACTTTTTTTGTTTTTTTTGAAACCCTAACTTAGGGTGGCTTTGATACCATGATAAATTTTGTTAACATGACTCGATTTCATTATAAATTTGAGAAAAGCATACAATCTTTTGATTTTCCATTAACTTTCCACACATATAAAAATACATGAAATATAAAATCTTAAATAATATCTAAATATCCTAATAAATTCTGCTCAATATCTACTAATATTTAAATAACAAATCTAAAGAATATCTCAACGAAATATTTATTCCTAACACTAAACTTCGCTACAATAATTTTGAGTATAGATGGCAATTGAGGAAAATAGAATTTCATAAATAGGAATGTTTCATGGAGATCCAAAAATAGATGGCGGGTACTTTGTTATGGCGAGCTCCCACCATCTATAAAAGCCTGCCATGTTTAATTTTTGATGGTGGAGAGCCCACCATCTATAAAGCTCGTCATGTATATATATATATATATATATATATATATTTTTTTTTTTTTTTTTTTTTTTTTTTTTAATGACTATAGAAAAGATGGCGGGCCGCCCGCCATTTTTGTTTTTTGCTTACCCTTATTTTCACCGCCCAACTTCACCCGAAACCGAATATTTCCTTCTACCACTTATTTTGTCCACCCAACTTCACCTGAAACCGATTATTTTCCCCATTTTTTTCCTCTTTTCTTCTATGTTTTTAATCGCAACTGCAGATTTCTTCACCATTCACCGCCACTTAGCTGTAAAACGACTATTTCTTGTTCGAGCTTCGTTTTTGTCCACTCGAGCTTTGAGTTCTCTGAGAGCATCACCCATTCGGCTATTTTGCTCATAGTTTCGAGCCTCCACTACTATCTTGTTCAAGCTTCAAGCTTGGAGTACTCATTTCCATTTTCAACTATCTCTTCAAGAAAGCTCAAGTTGATAAGGTATTGTAACTGTATTTGGTTAATTTATTTCATCTTTTTTTAGTTTGTAATTTGTCTCTTATGAAATTTGTTGACTAAGTCTAGTAAAAATTAGTTTTCGAAGCCTTAGGTAAGACTAATAGTAGAAATTATTGAGAATGCATGCTTAGGTGTTAATAGTTTTGTATGAGAATAGATGTTTTGGTGATTTAGTGGCCTTAGTGTTGTTTGAGAATGTTTAGGAAATAATTTAATTTGTTTTAGTGGCAACTCTTTGGATTTTTTGAACTCTAATACCATATTATATCATTTAATTTTTGGTTTCTAATTTTTTGTAGCTAAAATGAGTTTTGGTTTTTGTTTTAAGTATTATTGCACCCTTTTGATTCATAATATTTCAACTGTGATGAATTTGTAGATACTTTTTAATTAAGTTGGTTATGGATAAGTCGTGGATGTTTAAAGATCGAATGTCAGCCGAATACAATTTAGGAGTTGAACTTTTCATAGAGAATGCATTACAACATTCGAAATGGATGAATGTCATTTGTTGTCCATGTTTGAAATACGTGATATGAAGTCTCGAAATGTTAATATAGTAAAAGATCATTTAAACTTTAATGGTACCGATGGAAGTTAATCGCACATCAGGATTTGTTTGAATTAAATATCAGAACTAAATTGACCCCATAAATGATAGGGAAAAGAATATTCTTATCTTCAGCATGTTACACACTGACTCGGACTGAGAAACTGAAAATATGTACAACATTAGTTGATTTTAAAGTGCTAGAGGGTTATTCATCAAACATAAGCAAATTAGTGTTCCTGACAAATTTGAACTTTACGGCCTTAAATCGCATGATCATCACGTATTGATGCAACAACTTCTACCTATAGCAATTCGAGGTATTCCGCCTAAACATGTTAGATATGTAATTATTCATCTTTGTTTCTTCTTTAATTCTATATGTAGTAAGACATTGATTCAACCAAATTGAATGGATTGCAAGAAGATGTTGTGGTCACTTTATGTGTATTAGAAAAATATTTTCTATCGTTGTTTTTCACAATAATGGTACACCTTGTGGTTCATCTTGTAAGAGAGATAGAAATTTGAGGACATGTTTATTTGAGGTGGATGTACCATTTTGAAAGATATATGAATGTTTTGAAATGTTATGTTCGTAATAGAAGTTGACTAAAGAGATGCATCAGAGAGAATTACATTGTAGAAGAGTTGATAGAGTTTTGTTCCAAATTTTTACAAGGAATTGAATCAGTTGGATTGTGATCATCGAAAAGTATGACGTCTCTGACCATTGATCACCCACTATGTGCTGCCGATTATATAAAACCTACTAGGGATATGATTGATCAAGCTCATCTCTACGGACTTCATAACATAAACGAAGTGATTCCATATGTTGATCAACATATGAAAATGTTTTCTTAATTAAATCCTACAAGGTTGAATAAAAAGTATCTTCAAGATAAGCATAATCGCAAATTTAGTAGTTGGTTGCTTGATCGAGTAGGACTCGCTTTAGAAGTTAGGAGCAATTGTATATCATCTACATTAAGGTGGATAACACATGGACCACGTTCAGAAGTTAACACTTATAATGAGTACATGGTTAATGGTATTCAATATCACACAAAGAAACGTGATGATAATAGAAGCGTGCAAAATAATGGAGTCATGATAACAGCTCAAACTATGCAAGTAAACAGTTTTAAAGACAAAAATTCAGTTACGCCATATATGACTTTTTTTGGTGTAATTCAAGAAATTTGGGAGGTTGATTATTATAGTTTTACAGTTGTCTTATTCATATGTAATTGAGTGGATAACAATGGGGGACTTAAGTTTGACAGCATTGAATTTATGACTGTAGATCTTAATCGAATTTGTCATAAATTTGACTCTTTCATACTGGCCACTCAAGCAAAGCAAGTGTTTTACATTAAAGATCCACTTAATCCTAGTTGGTATTTGGATTCTATGCTCAATTGTACATACACGAGATTATCACTAACACCAATACACACATCAAAAAATTGGTACGTTTTCTATAAATATATTTCAATGTAATGTGTAAATTTTTAACTCTGTTTTATATTAACTTTATACTCCTATCTCAATATTTATAGTTTAACACCCTAAATAACTACACACAAGAAGATATAGACGTTGTAAGATTGGAGTGGGCAAGCTACATAGTTAGTCATTTACAAATTATAAAGTAGTAGTTATTCAATTGCTTAATTGATATGATTGTTTAAAAATATAAGATTATGTACATTAAGAATAGATTCTGGAGGGACGGAGTCCCATTGTGATTATTATTGATATCAATTTGCTATTAGAGTTGATATGTGCAGATTAACAAGTTTTGAGAATAATAATATACAGTTGTTATGCTGCCAAAATTTTGAAGGAAAAATGTTAGTTTTTATAGAGTATAGATTAAGGGTTGAAAGAAGGATGATGCATATTTAGAGTTACAATTAGTTTAAGGTTTGAAATGAGTTCATTGTTAAGAAGGTTAAAAAGAGATTACGTTTTGAAGGTAAGATTTGGGGAGCTTGAAAAATAAAGTTTTTGAAGTTGGAGAATTGAGCTTGAAAGTTTGGAGGATTTTCCATAAAGGCAATTCTAACAAACGCTTTTTTTCTAAAATAAAATAGTATTAGATGTCGGGCACAATAGATGTCAGAAATAAAACAATGACAACATTTCATGATCGGGGCACATGACGGGGCAGAAATGTTTTTTGAACAATAAATGAGGATAGAATAGATGAATAGCACAATAAAGGACTTTCACAATAGATCGCAGGCACAATAGATGATTGGCAGAAAAGATGGCTGGTAGAAAACATGGCTAGCACAATAGATGGCTTACAAAAAAATGGTTGACACAGAAGGTGGGGCATTGACCACCATCTATTATGCCAACCATTTTAACATAAGATGTCGCTTGAATAGATGGCAGGTATATGCCCGCCATTTTAGTATGGATGGCGTGCAGCGCCTGCCATCTATACCTAAATTCTCACAGTGCTTCCAAAAGTCCAACTTTTGTTCTCAACCTTTGAGTGTTGTTCCAATTTAGTTTTTGAATTTTCAAAAGTCTAATTTCGCTTCATAAATTGTAAGTTTCACTCCCTGTACTTAAAAAAAAAAACATAAAATTGGTCCTTAGAAAAAAAAACTATGTTTATTTTTCTTTAAGAAAATTATCATCTTCCTCTATAAATTTAAAAAATGTCTTCACAATTTTTATCTTTGATTTTGTTGAAATTATTACTATTATTGAATCAACTTCGATTAATATTGACTTCAATTTATTATAGGAATCAATTTTAAGTTTTTTTTTTTTTTTTTGTATTTTTAGAAATTAAAATTGGACTTTTGAAAATTCTGAAATCAAAATAGAATAAAACTCAAAATTCAAAGACTAAAATTAGACTTTTGAAAGTTGATGACCAAAATGAAACAAATATGAAAACTGAAAACTCAAAATGATATTTTACCATTACTTAGTCTCATTACCATACTAATTTGTTGCTTCAAAATTAAATTAAATTTCATAACTAATTTGTAAATAGTGAGACAGTAATTTTTTATTGACCGACATTTTTCGATCAACAGTTATAATCACATCTCTTAGTTCATGGTTGGTTGGGATGATAATGTAAAAAAGAAAAATTCAAGGGGTGTAAAAGTGAAAATGAGATGCTTGCTTTAGAATCAAGGTAGCTTATTAATTAAAAGGAACGGGAAAAAAAAATAATTAAGAAATAAAAACAAAAACAAAAACAAAAGGAAGAAAAAGATTGTGATTAGTTCCCCCATTCACTATCCTTCTCTCTCACCTTTATCGAATACTCCCTTCAATCTAGGACGTGATGAAAAATCATTATTTAAATTAATTATTGCAATATTGTCTCGTGGAATTAATTATTTCGAGAGATTAGAAATATGAAATTATTTTGAAAAATTTTAAAAGAAAAATTATAATAATAATTTGTATGGATGAAATATTTAAATAGTAATTGTTGTAACATAAAATATGGCCTGGGAGTCTCGGAAGAGGCCGGGACCCGAACAAAGGACAAAAGGACCAAGGCCGAGGGTCGGCCAACACCATTGCCGACCCCCCAGGGGTCGGCCTCGCCTTTGCCGACCCATAGGGGGTCGGCCATGCCTTTTCGACCCCCCGGGGGTCGGCCGAATGGAAGCCATAACCCCCCAAGGGTCGGCCAAGTCCATTCTCGACCCCTTGGGGGTCGGCCTCGCCATTACCGACCCCTCGGGGGTCGCCTAAATGGAGGCCACAACCCCTAGGGGTCGGCCAAGTCCATTCCCGACCCCTTGGGGTCGGAGAAACAAGTCCAAACTCTCTCAGAGTTGGCCAAGGAAGGCTAGGACCCCCTCGGGGTCGGCCCTTGCAGCTGGTTGGCTAAGGAAGGCCAGGACCCCTCGGGGTCGGCCCTTGCAGCCTTACCCTTCTCGGGTCTAGCAACGAGTAGGTACATCCGAGTGGATGGACCATGGAGGTCAGGACTCTCCGAGGAGTAGACCGAGTCCAAGTAACGTTTGGAGACGTTGCATCCCGTGACGTCGCCCGTTACAACAAGTAGGTCGGCCCCATTGGGTCGACCGTGGAGGTCAAGACTCTCCGAGGAGTCGACCGAGTCCAGAATCGAGACCGTTACACCTCTTAAGGGTAACGGTCAAGAATTATGACCGGTATTCATACCCGGCTTATTGGCGGACGTTTCTAAACGACCGACCGTTACATCGCCATAAGTGTGCCGCAGCGGTTACAAGGCCGGCTACTATAAGAGTCAGTTCATTTTTCCCTTTGAAGGGGCGATTCTTAAGCTAAGTACCCTAAGCTATTCCTTGGTATTCTGACTTATTTCTTCTTAATTCGTTTCTGACTTAGGCATCGGAGACCCTGTGGCTCAAACCACACCGGTGTGCCCTAAACCTATCTGTTTTGGAGGCCCTTTCGTCCTCTACTAAACAAATAGTATCGTGGATAGACCGTCGACCATTTTTCGGCATCAACAAAATGTAAGGATAAAAATATTTAATTTTAAAACATAGAAACGAAACTGAAACTAGACTTCAAAATTTAGATACAAGAATGAAAATTATTGAAACTAAAGCTATCAAACTAAAACTAGATATCAAACGTAGATACTAAAAGCGAGTATTATTAAAAATAAAATAAAATAAAAAAAAAAAAAAAAAAAAAAAAAATCTCCACTTTGAACTGCACGTTGTGATAACCCGGGTTATGTAATCCATCCCTTTTCAGTGGGCATCCCAAACGGGTCCAAACAAACCTCACAACAAACAAACAAACCTTAGCAAACCCAGTGGAACTCCAAACAAAAAAATAATGTTGTTGTCAAATGTTGTCAACGGGTGCTCTGTTTTTCTTACCTACCAAACACGGAGCTCTACATCCAACAATCTCGCTGCCTCTAGTACAACCAAACACCACTTTTCGTTTTTATTAAAAAATAAAACTGCTTACTGTGCAAAGTTGATGGTTTTTAATTCCCGTTACCAAACCACTGCCAAAAGCGGTTTTTGAATTTTATATTAAATTAAAATAACCTTCCACATTAAACCAGCCTTTTCTAACGAAACACAATCACAATGTGGTTTTAAACAAACCAAAATAAAAACATGATTCATAACTTGTGTTACTATAATTTTAAAATGTACATAAAGTTGGGTTCATTTTGATCCACATAGATTTTTTAGATCATTTCAAAATTATATCAAATTTTATATTTTTCAGTTGGATTTGGTGTCTCAATTTAAATGAAATTGTGAGATTATAGGAAAAAAAAAATATGAATCTAAGACATTAGACGAAAAGTTTATAACAATCCAAATTTTCACTCATTCATACAATTTATGGTTAGCCAAAATATCCCTGAATACTCGGAAAAGGTTGGGACCCACTTAGGAGCCGACCAAGCCAACGCCGATCTCATGGGGGTCGGCCAAATGGAGGCCTTCACCCCCGAGGGTCGGCCAAGTCCAGGGCCACGTCATTGCCGACCCCCCCGACCTCCCGGGGGTCGGCCAAGGAAGGCCTCGACCCACAAGGGTTGGCCCTTCAAGCCTCACCCCTCTCGGGTCTGGCAAAAGAAGGCGAACACCCCTTAAGGGGAAAGTCGTGGAGGTCAGGACTCCCTTAGAGTCGACCAAGTCCAAGTAACGGCTGGATCCGTTGATAATGGCCAGAAGTTACGCCGAGTAGGCCACCCCAAGTAAGTTGGTCGGGGAGGTCAGGATTCTCCGGTAAACGAGTCAGCCGAGTCCAAGTAACAATTAGGGACGTTGCTCCCCGTGACATCCTAGAGTTACAACGAGTAGGCTAGCCCGAGTGAGTTGGTTGTGGAGGTTAGGACTCTCCGAAGAGTCGATCGAGTCCAAGTAACGTATAGAGAAGTTGCACCCCGCGGTGTCCCTCTGTTACAACGAGTCGATCAACCCGAGTGGGTTGGTCGTGGAGGTCAGGACTCCCTCTAGAGTCGACCAAGCCCAAGTAACGCATGGAGACGCTGCACCCGTGACATCTCCAATTACAACGATTAGGCCAACCCGAGTGGGTTGGTCGTGGAGGTTAGGACTCTCTTGTGGACGAGTCGACCGAGTCCAAGTAACATTGAGGGACGCTGCACCCCGTAACGTTCTAGAGTTACAACAAGTAGGCCAACCCAAGTGGGTTGGTCGTGGAGGTTAGGACTCTCCCCCAAGAGTCGACCGAGTCCAAGTAACGCAAGGAGACACTGCACCCCATGACGTCCCAGGTTACAACGAGTAGGTCAACCCGAGTGGGTTAGTCGTGGAGGCGAGTCCAAAGCCGACCTCTGAGGAGGACGGTCAAGCAGGCCAACCCGAGTGGGTTGGTCGTGGAGGTTAGAACTTTCCTGTGGATAAGTCGACCAATTCCAAGTAGCGGTAAGAGACGCTACACACCCGTAGTGTCCTAGCGTTAAAACGAGAAGGTTGCACCCCTAAGGGGTCGGCCATAGAGGTGAGGACCTGTCAAGGTTGACCGAGTCCAAGGAACTCCAGAGTCAAGTTCGTTACACCTCCAAAGAGTAACGGTCAGGAGTTACGCTGGTATTCATACCTGCCTTAATGACGTATGTTTCTAACGGTCGGCCATTAAGCCACCTACAAGTGAGCTGCAGTGGCTACGAAACCGACTGCTATATGAAGTCAGTCCATTCGCCATTCCAAGGGACGAATCTTAAGCTAAACCACACTAAGTATTCTTGTGCCATTCTTTGTCCTCTAAATTATCCTCCTAAAATCTCCACTGACTTAGGCATCGGAAGCCCTGTGACTCACACCACACCGGTGTGTCTTAATTTTCACTTTTTTGCAGGCCTTTTCGTCCTCAGTTAAATAAATATTACTGTGGATATCTATTGACCATTTTTTGGCATCAACAATTGTGTATGTCATAGCCTATAGCTGAGTTTGTTTTAGACACTTCTTTCTATTGTGCATTGATTTAGAAAATCTAAATATCTTTTTCTTTAAATTGTTAAAGCTTGATTATTATTGAAGTTAGCATGTTTTTTAAGAATTCAAGAACATGTGTTTCTTTCAATTGTTAAAGCTTGATTAATATCGAAGTTAGCATATGCACACATATGATTCATTCAATAGTTACTATGAGGCTCTTATACAACACATTTATTCCATTTTGGAACATAATCATACACCTTAATTCTACTGACAAGAGGTCTCTAACACCAATCATGCATCACCTCACACAGCTTATCACAAATTGAATATCAACCTTATAGCTATGAGCTAATGTCTTCACACAAGTCTCATATTTTAGCAAGTTATCTTGCAACCCACATGAGTAAGCCTTACTGAAACGAGCGTATAAACCTAAATAAAACAACTTCTAAAGTCTTAACCTAAATTGGTCCAAACTTTACAAGCTTCCATTCTATTCATTACACCTTTCAGCAAATGAATCGCACTTCATCATTTAGTAGGACAAATCACATATCAATATCCCTTCAGACATAGACTCATAGTACACCACTAAAACATGCTTCAACTCACACCTCGAACAATAGTGCATCGCTCATGTGCACTATATTATTTTCAACTCACAAGTACGACTTCACTTTTAACGAGTGAAGCATAACTAACGTCTCTTGCAACTCATATTGCACTTTTATTAGAGTGAAACAACGGTAGCAACTCACCATGCACCCTAAATGAGTGAAACATTTTTATGAACTCACATATCACTTTAAAAGAGTGCAAAATAACTTACACTAATTTCCTGAACATTCATACAACAAAATAGAATGTACACGATATAAAAACATGGCTACATGCCTCTAAGCCAAGGTGAAATGTACGCATAGATGACCATCCCCTTAGAAATGACATCATTAACATGAGTAGAAAGTAAATAGAGAGCAGGACGTTGTTGTTTTCTTTAAAAATAAAATCCTCACCGCTTAAGCATGAGTCAGCGACCACAGTTGCACTCTAACAATGCCGCTTTGTTCCGAATCAAAACAACGCCGCTTGAACTTGATCAACATTTAATCTTCGCATTTATTTCCTTTAGAGTCTTAAGGTACAAGTAATTTTAAAACATTTACCAAAAGTTAAAAAGTTATATTGCATTACTGAGAGAATACATATGTTTTTTTAAATAGAGATTCATGTATCACTTTCTTTTATAGTTTAAACATAACCTGTAAAAGCTGCTATAATACATATTTTAGGTTTTCAAAATTTTAACTTGGTTAATTCTAATAGAATTGTAATATCCAAATTCGTAATTAATCTTTATAAGGTATTTGTTACGAGATCTTGACTGCAATTATTGTTTTTAAATACTCAAAATCAATTCTCATCCTTAATACTATTTTTAAATACTCTTAAATGCATTCAAATAAACTTTTGACGGTAATCATTACTTCTAAATACTCAAAATAAATTTTAATTCTAAATAATCTTAAAAACTATATCCAAACAAGATTTTCATTGCAATCATTCATTACTGATCATTACTTTTAAATACTCAAAATATATTTTCATTCTAAATATTAATTTTAAATATTTTTGTCATTATATCGAAATACTCAAAATAAATCATCATTTTAAAATACTCTTAAAATTTCAATCCAGACATCTCCTATAATTATTATCGATTCTATCAACAATATTTTTTTATTTTGCATCGAATTGATCCTTGAAGTTTTAAAACTATTTAATAAAAAATTTAGACATTTTACTTCATGTTAATATCGAGAATGTTTGAAAGAGGTATAGGAAGGAACCATTAATTAAGAAAAGAGAGGAAGGGAAAATGAGCTCAATAAACTTTACAACAATATTAAGGTAACATGAACATAACATCTTATCCCTATACTTAACCTTAAGTTATTTGTCTATTTAATTGGCTTAATATTCATGAATTTATCAAAAAAAAAGAGAAAAAAAGTAACAAACATAATTGTTCACCAACTACCCAACTAAATCGAAGATGTTTGTTTCACGTTATCAACGAGCTACTAAAATGAGTTTTACAATTTCTCTACAAACAACAATATCCAAAAGAGCTATTACAATCATTCTAAATAATCATTCCTTTCTTCTATTCACTCAAAATAATCATTTATTTTAGCCACTCATTTCTAAACATTCAATTCTAATTATTTATTTTCGACCACTCATTTCTAAACCCGAAAAATAATAACTTATTTCTAATCATATCCAAACAAGCTATTGTCTCTAATCACCATACAAAATAGTATCATCCAAATGAACTATTAATTGCAACTCATCTACAAATAGCCACATGCAAACAAGTTAAAATTTAGGAAAAATTGCACACGTCACCTCTAAAGTATGATATTTGTAACAATTAAGTCTTAAACTTTTAATTTGAGCAATCACCTCCCCTAAAGTTTGAAAAATGTTGCAATTATAATATCACGTTTAAGTTAATTTTAAGAAATTTTCACATGTGTGAATAAGATAAAATCGTGTAAAAAATATTTAGTCTTTTTTTTCTCTCTTTAAAAGCACGTAACTAGAGAAATTCATATTATTTTACCTTTTATAAATTTATAACGAAAAATTTGTAGGTAATGGATTTTTTAAATGTATATTTATAAATTAATGGTGGATGGTTGGAGGCATCTGGATCCATGTAGTTTTCTTCTTCTGCCTTAAATAATGATTACAGAAACAGAAAATTCAAGATAAGAAAAGTACTAACGTGCATGAAAAGCCAAAAGACACATAGATTGATTGCCAGAAATTAATGAACAGAAGAAGATAAACAAGTAGTGATCCTTAAATCAACACAAAAACAATCGCATCTCCAAATCCACAAACCCTCAATCCCCCAATCCACAAACACAATGAAATTCACCCATCTCTCCAAAAACCCATCTGAAATCCAAGAAACCCACACGATAAAACCCAATTAATCAGCTAAATAATCTCCATCTTAAATAAAGTATAACCCCAACTGCAGTAAAAACGAAAAATAAATAAGAAAACAGCACCCATTTTGGGAGAAACCAGCACGTGAATAATAGCAAACCAAGACAAAGTTATGAATTTCTCCACTTATAACGTTTTGGAGATACAAGAAAAAAACTAAATTTTTTCAGACGATTTCACCCTCTTCACACATGTAAAAATCTTTTAAAATTAACTTAAAGATGTTAATTGCAATACTTAGAAGAGATGTTGCTCAAATTGAAAGTTTAAGACTTAATTGTTACCAACACCATAATTTATGAGTCGTTTGTGCAACTTTTTCTAAAATTTATATTTTCAATCATTCAAAATAATCTCTCATTTATAATCACTCGACAATTCTACATCCAACCACCTTCTAAAGTTTCTATCATTGTTGATAATTTGTTCTCCACTTACAAAATAAAAAATTATTAGTTTACTTATAATTGACATAGATCACATGTTAGTTTGTACAGTAACAAAACAAAATTATGGTCAATTGAGAAATACATGGTGAACAAAAGGGAAAATAAACAAAATTAATTTGACCTACTAAATTAAAACACACCTAATTTACTGGTCGAACATGTAATTAAGTAGAAAATTAAGGTGACTAGATGAGGAATTGAGTTGACTTTCAACAAGTAGCTTACATCAATTGGCTTAGTATTATTACCTAATACGTTCGAACAACTTTTTAAGTGGTTAGAGCTAGGCTAGAGTATTATTGCAATATGAGTAAGAGAGTCTTTTCGGAATGAGAATGAGAATGATTATAGTAGAGTTCAAATTAAGAAGAAAATTAAAGAGAATGATTATTTGTATTTGGGACGCAGATAATGATTATTAAAAAAAAAAAAAAAGAAGTGTGATGAGAGTAAAAAATACTTATTGAGAGAATAATAAGTTGTTATGATAAGAATAAAAAGTAGTTGTGAATATAATAAAAATGTCATTTTGAAGAAATGTGAGTATGAAAAACTTGATTTTGCAGTGACCCAAATTTAAAGAATCATTCTCATTCTCGTTCTCATTTCATACTATTGCCACTAACACATAGTAAGGGCACATGTTTGGAGATGTGGAAAGGGATGAGAAGGAAAATGATTTCTTTTGACCGATTGATCGGTAGAGCTGTCGTCTCATCCATCAATTATTTACTTCTACTTCTCTTCTCTTTTCTTCCCTTCACTTGTAGGCAAACATGTCCTAACTGTTGAGCATAATAATAATAATAATTTGATTTTACAAATAAATAAAATAAATAAGCATATAAAAGGAGCAAGTGAGAAGAAGAGAAAGTTGGTTAGAAAAAGTAGAAAGAGGGGGAAATGAAAGAAATAAAGTGGTGGGGGGTTGGTGATGCAATTTCAGAGAGGGTATAATGAGAGCCATTAATTAGTGTAATATTCAAAAAGCAAACGGCCTTTTATCTCAATAGTGCATCGCCCGACAAAAAGGTAGCTACCTCATCAACTTTGCAACACACACACCAAAATTTTATCACTTCCCCCACTACTTTTACAACAAAACTTGTGTCATGTCACACAACTATTTACCATAAATCTCTTTTGTTTTATTTTGCGTAAATAATTTAACTTTTATGATTTTTAAATTTTAGAATTTAGTTTTTATAATTTAAAGAATAATAGAATTTTGTCTATAGTGCGAAAAAGTAGAATCTAATCCCTATGTTTGATTAAATTATCTAAGAAATAGTTCACGTGTTCGTAAATTGTATGTTAATTAATTACGTAGATGTTACTTCAGATATATGAGTGATGCATTCTTTTTTTTTTTTTGTCTAACAATTATTTATCTCACACTCTCAACATAAATACATAAATAAGTATTTTTTTACGTACTCACCAACAATCAAAAACAAAATAAAGTATTTTTTGGATTTTTTCAAATTTTAGGACTAAATTTTAGTTTTTTTCTGAACTATAAGAATTCAATTCTAGTTTTTAAAATTACAAGAGACAAATACCGATTTTCAGAATTGAACCCGTAACAATGGTGTTAGACTAAATTAACATCAAACAAATAACCACATTTATAGTTAGATAGTGTATAATTATTATAATCATTTAAGAGTCACCGTACTTATTATAATTATTCAATACTCTATAAAATTTGGGTAAAGAGGTAGTTTATATTTTCCCATTGGGTGTAAAATCACGCATATTTTTTATATTTAAAATATTTTTGGCTTTAATTTCTGATATTATTAAAATATCAGACGTAAAGTGTTTGATTTTGAAATATAGCTCTCAAATAGACATTAAATTCTATATTAAAAAAGTAATTTTATATAAAAAACATATTTAACTAAAAAAAATATAGTTTTTAAACAACCAAAACTTCATTAACCAAGCAAAGCACACATACAATCCTCTTCAAGCACCGAAACGATACGAGGAGGAAGATAACCCCTCAAAAAAAAAATAAAAAAATAAAAAATAAATCTAAAACTCTCTCAGAATTAGGAGTCGACTCAAGAGAATAATACGAAGATGATACACAATGTGTTAACCAAAATATACTTGCATTTAAGCACTTAGTAAATAATTGAACACCACGTTTCAAACAGATGTATGTCTTAACTAGATAATATTTTTAAGATTAGGCGTGAGAGATTAAAAAATAAGAGGCCAATTACATCATTTTTTTTTACACTACCAATTAGAGGTCAATTACTCTTTCGCTGTTGGCTATTTTTTTAGTAGTGGTCCATACAACACATAAAAATATAGCTACTTACCTCTAAGTGAAGGTATAAAGGTATATATATCACTCAACATTTCGAGTTTTGAGCTCTTAGAATCTATAAATGATCATTCATTAAAAATGACATCATCAACATAAATCGTAAATAATGGAAGAAAGTGACGACGTCGTTTCATTTAGGAACAAAAACTGCACCCTTTAAAACACGGTGAAAAAGACGAGACTTTTTGTAAAAGTGCCTAAGTAACCTAAATGTTTTAAAAAGTTGTGAAAAAGGCAAGACTTTATATTAAAGTGCATAAGTAACCTAAAATTCTCCAAAGTAAGTTAAATGGGCAAGACATTATAAAAAGTGCCTAAGTAGCCTACGAATTCAGAAAAAGTACTCTAAAGGGGCGAGTCTTTGAAAAAAGAGCCTAAGTAATCCAAAAATTCGGACATACATGCATAACGGGCAAAAATCGAAAAAAATGTCAAAATAAAGGTGAAATTTTCGAAAATATGTCTAAATGTTAATGTAAAGTCGGAAAAGGGATGGTACTAACCGAAGAAAATAAGGCGTGACGAATGCTTTCCAAAAATCCAAAACGCAAAACAAGTCTCCCCCACGCTTTGAAAAAATCGAAAACACTAGCCCAGTGGGAGGCAATTTTCGGCCGAAGTAGGGTGAAAAGGGGTGTAGTTTTGGCAGGGAGTTTTTTTATGGGAAAGTTAGGTTATGGGAAATCTAAAAAGAATAAATATTTTCCTAAAAAGAGAAGTGATTTTTCATTAAATAAGAATATTATCTTGGAAAATATATTCTTACAAATAAGAATATGACCATTTTAAATTATTCTTGAGTAACTCAAATAATCAATTGAAATGTTCTATCGAGTTTTTGAGTGATAATAAGAAGTATGATGAAGAAATTTAGATATATAATTTATGATTGAGTGTGGCAAAAATCATCAATTAAATAGACATAATATTAATAAGATTGCAAGAGTTCTCAAGATTCTTTTGACCTTAATAATATTGTTGAGGATGTTATTGATCTTATCTCTCGATTTAAGGGGTTAAGTTGTCCTTTTGTAAGGAGTGTAATAGTGTCGCTGACTTGCTAGCTAATCCTTTTTCGATGGCTAACTCCTCTTCCGGTTTGTTTGTTTGATGCTTTTATAACTTGCGGTCAGGTGAATATTGGATGGAGGAAGAGAATTCCCCTGATGTACTTGCTTTGGTGTTGCTTGAGCATTCAGACTCTAAGTTCGGTTGTTAATGAAATTTATCTTTCGTAAAAAAGAAATAGAGATAATATACATAATAGTGACAGAAAAAAAAAAAAAAAAATCTTTGGTTGAATTATAGAAGAATTATAAATAGTTACAGTAAAAAAAGATTCATTTGAATGGAAGAGTTATGGAAAGCAGCAAAACATGATAACTTTGTTGAATGTATTTTGTACTTACTTTTCACCCGTGGTAATACTATGTCACATAAAAAATAGTTTAAGAATCTAAAATAAATTTATGATTTGATTAATCAGAAACAAATGATAAATTAAAAATATACACATTATTATCTTCATAAATTAATGAGATCGATACTTGTACAAAGTACCTAGAGAAAGCTAACAAATGTTGTTATATGAATAATATTGTTATATGTTTTGAACTTTGATGACCTATAATTACTTAATCGAGAGTCTCGCTGCATAGTCAACAAGTGGGAGTCTTAGTGTTTGATTAGTGAGTCAGGTCTTGGAGCGACGTCTCAAAACTATGCTTCAAAACCTAGACCAAATTGTAATTGAATTTATGTTTTCGCATTTGAGCTTTTATGTAATTGACTTGTTTATTGTAATATGATTTTATGGAAAATGCGCTACTCTCATAAAATTATAGTCCCTCTTTGATCGACATACTGTATTTTATTTCTCTAAGATTAAAAAATGGTTTATTTTCTATACTCGTGGACGTATCTAATGTACTATTTAAAAATTAAGTAAATTATCGTATTATGTGTCACATTTGTTTATTGTTTTATCTTAAATTGTTCAAGTTTCATAACATATAATTGTTATAGAAATATTATGGATGATTTTATGACTATTCGAAACTAATCTATGTTTTATCAAGTGTTAGTTTGGGAAGTCAAAAAATGGAGCATTTTAAGTGCTCCAAATAAATGCTCCATAAACCTACAAAATAAATTCATGTGCTCCGAATATAAGTGTTATATAAACCCATAAAATAAGTGTTCCAAATCCTTTTATTACGATTTCTCTGACAAAATTACCATACAAACAAACAATTACCTCAAAATCCATAACAAAGCCACCACTCAAACAAAAAAATACAAACTTTTTTCTCAAAACCATGAAACAAACAAGTATTTAATTGTAAATATTGGACTAAAACTATCAAACAAACAAGCGAACTATTATAAAAACAAAAATCTCTAAAGACTCTTGATAACTTTTAGTATCTAAATACTCAAAATAAACGCTTAATAGAATCCGAAACAAACACATATGAGAGTAGAAAGAGTAACAAAGTACTCAAAGATAATTCCTAAGAAATATGTCCTCCTTCAAAGTTTCCTAAACCATGCATTCTAACACATTTTTGATGATTTATAATACAAGCAAGAGAGACAGAGAGACATATGTAGCAGCTCAGATAATTAAGGAAAAAGAAAAAAAAGAAAGGAATTAATAATTAATAATTAAAATGAAAAAAAAAAATTGAATATTTTGATGAGACAGATTTGTGGGTCAAAGCTATGTTTGAGTTGTTCATTTGAATAAAGAAAACAAATATTTGTCTGATTGATAAGTTTGGTGAAAAAGACATAAATTCACAGATGAGAGAGAAAATCTCAAAAAAGCAGATTCCTTTTTTCCATACACCCTTTAGGGTTACTTCTTGCCAAATGCACCATACCATCATCATCATCATCATTTTTTTTTAATTCAAAAAAAAAAAAAAACTATTTATTTAGGCCTCCTTCAATAATCCTTTCCTTTTTTATTTTTATTAAAAAAAAATTTAAAGTTCTGTTTATCTAAATTCTCTGATTAATCTTCTTATCATGAAGTTAACTGAATCTTAATCAAATTTTATAAAAATAAAAATAAAAATAAAAATTTAGCTTCCAAAATTTTGGTTTGGTTCGGTTTAAATTTCAAAAACTAAATAGTCATTAAATTTGTTAAAAAAAATTAAATTTTAATCATGAATTATGTGATTTGTTCTATTTTAACTACCCAAACTTCAAAAGTTCAATTTTAATTATTAAGCTCTCATTTGATAATCATTTTGTTTTCGTTTTCAAAATTTAAGCAGTTATCAAAATATACTAAGGTCCCATATAAAATCAAAATAATTATCAAACGGAGTCTAAATTTTAAGTTTATTTCTGTTTTTTTTTTTTTTACTTAAAATTAGTCATTATATTTCCTTTTTTTTTTAAATAGATTACCATATTTATAAAATTATAAAATTGAATTAAAATTATTAATATTATTGAACTATTTTTGATGAATATAAACCTCATTTTTTGTATAGAGATCAATTTTTAAATTTTTTTATAAAAATTAAAATTTTGAAACTTTATAATTAAATTAAAAAATTTAAAGATTAAAATTAAGTTTAGATATAAAAATAGAATAAATATAAAAAATTAAAAGGATAAAATAATATTTTAAGGTATAATCTAATTTATATTTACCTTTTTTCTTTCCTTTTATATTATAACATTTCCCCAACTTAGTGCAACTCCATGTTCATTACTCTGTTTTCCACTTTCCATACAGAAGAAAAAAAAATGGAGCTCAGCCAACATGGTTTCCTAGAGGAGTTATTATCTTCAACTCCATGGACCTCCTCATACTCAAATGGCTTCAACGATTTCTTCCAAAACGCCTGGAATTTCAATTCCTTTGATGAAAATCCGCAAATCGATTCCTCCATTTCCCCTCATTTCCCCCAAACACCCACTGATTTTTCCTTCGCCGATCAACAACTCTACAGCAATTTCCTCGAAGGATTCGCAATGCCGGAGCTGGATTCTTCATCCTACACCAACAACCACGAAACCCCGCAATTTGTTTCGGCGGCAGCGGCGGCGATGGAGGAGGAAGAAACAGCTCCAAATGTCTGCAAAGTGGAAATGGAGCAAATGGGTGTGTTTGTAAGTAATGATTCTAAAATGGGTGCGAATGAATTGGGGAAAAGAAGCAACAAAAGTAAGAAGATTGAAGGACAGCCCTCCAAGAATTTAATGGCAGAGAGAAGAAGAAGAAAACGGTTGAATGATAGGCTTTCAATGCTCAGAGCCATAGTTCCTAAAATAAGCAAGGTGAAAATTAATCCAGGTTGAATGATAGACTGCCACCTTTTTTTGTAATCTAGAAATTCTAAGACTTGTTTTTGTTTGTTTGATGTAAAGCAGATGGATAGAACTTCTATACTTGGAGATACTATTGATTATGTGAAAGAACTGATTGAAAGAATTAATAGCTTGAAAGAAGAAGATGTGAGCTTAAATGAGATGTTCAAGGAAGGGAAAAACAATGAAGTTGTAATGAGAAATTCTCCAAAGGTTTGTGTTTGTGTGTTGATGTTTCATTTTTTTGGTTTGCCATTGTTGAGTTAATGGTTGGAGTTTTGTTGTTTACGCAGTTCGATGTTGAGAGGAAGGAGAAGGAGACTCGAATCGACATTTGCTGTGCAACAAGGCCGGGATTGTTGCTTTCTACTGTCAACACATTAGAAGCATTAGGCATTGAGATTCAACACTGTGTTATCAGCTGCTTCAATGATTTTTCATTGCAAGCTTCTTGTTCAGAGGTTTGTTTTGTTCTGCTTGTAATATTACAATGTCCAACAAAAGGATACCGTGGTTCTGTTCGTAGAGGTTTCGGGTCTCTAAGTTATGCTCGTTGATGTCTTGGGTTTTTGAATTATACTTCTTTGGTGGTATCAGGTTCGAAAACCATAAAAAATCTCGTGTACCTCAGGGGCAGCGGTAAAATGAAGAGAATGAAAAGAGGATGATTCTCAATTCTCCCCGACCTCCCCATTTTCCTATAACCAGTTCTTTTTTATTCTTCTTACTGTATTTTTTATTCTTCAAACAATTACTATTCATTTTTCTCACAACAGTTATTTATTTTATTTTTTAATTTAATCGATTAAGGTTTGATACTACATTTCAAGGTCACGCTACTTTGAGGGTATTCTATTATATGCCCTTCCCAGTGGTCCCAAACCCGAAATGCCTGAAGAAACGTCTCAAACGCCATGTGCCTCAACTGTTGGTTGCATTGGGACAACTATTTTTTTTACTTTTTTCAAACTCATAATTTTATATTCTACAAAACATTCTTTTTATTCAAAACATAAATAATAGTTATTCTCATAATTATTCTCTTCGTCCCAAATATTGACCGTTATTCTTAACAATAAGTAATCTCTTTCTATTTTTTATTTAATTTTCATTCTTCTCATAATCATTCAGATACTCCTCACCCCAAACACTCTCGTGCTGTCGCTCGAGATCACATTTTGGGGGGCCCAATGGAGATGAGTACTTCCAAGTATACATTAGAGGAAGTTCCAATGCTTTGTTAATATGTATATTTATAAATCCATATATAAATAATTATAACGCATGCTCGATGATTGGCGCAATGGTCGAAAACTTGGATTTTGTAGATGTGTTATCCTGGTCATTAATATATAGATACTTTTTCGCATTTTCATTTATTGGATGTTTCTAAGGCCTAGGGACGAATGTGGTTGATATTTAAAAATTCAATTTACATTATTTCAATGTCAGAAACCTGTGTGCTCTTTTTTCTGAATGAAAAAATGTTGTTTG
>JBBMEG010052647.1:0-15151 GCA_037832605.1 Cyclanthera cordifolia
GTGCTCTCTCTCTCTCTCTCTCTCTCTCTCTCTCTCTCTCTCTCTCTCTCTCTCTCTCTCTCTCTCTCTCTCTCTCCATATATATATATATATATATATCACCCACTCCCACCCACATTTTGAATTAAAAAAGAAATTAAACCACAAGAACCATGCAAACTTTTGAAATTTACCACAAAAAGGAAAAAGAAGAAGAGATTTAAGACAGAAAGAGCGAGAAGATGAGAAGACAAACCCCATGGCAAGGATAGTGAGAGTCCAAGCAAGAACAGCAGCAGAGGATGCAGCACCTAAGCTTTCAGCACTCCATGACCGAATATGGTTAACTCCTGAGATTACTGAGGCAGCTCCAAACACAGCAGCCAACAAACCAAAGATCACAAAGAAACCCGTTGCTGCATTCCCCATCGGGAAGTAAATTGGTGAAAAATGTGCCGGTAAGCGTAACCCCGGACCTGCAACAAAAAAACAAGAAACGACAACATGTGTTGACATGGACATGGATTAAAAAACAAACAAAAGAATCAAAAGACATGGATTGTACCAATGATGAAGCCATGATCAATAGCAGTGTTCATTGCCCATCCACCAATACCCAAAATGATTACATACATGCAAAAGTTAAGTAACAGAAGCAAAGCAGCAATGGGTTTCATCTGTGTATTATCCATTTGTTCAGTAAAACAGCTGATTGAAAGAGTGGAAAAAAGAAAAAAAGAAGAAGAAAAAAGAACCAAGAGTTGGGAATTGATGAGGAAAGAAAAACTATAATGTAATGTGTAAGGGAGAGAGATGGTTTATAAGTGAAGATGAAAAGGAAGGTTCTTGTTCTTTACTTGCTCAGCCTGCCAATGGCTCTCATTGGAGTTGTGAAGGTTAGGATGATGCTTCAAATTCAAGGCAAAGGATGGATATGGAAAGTTTTTACTTTGCCAACACTTGTAAGTTTTTGAAATTGTACATTCTGCTGCACAAGCCAAGTGATATTCTTTGACATAGGAACAAAAAGGGCTGTGCGACCCATAATTCTAGGGTGGATAACAACTAGAAAACCAATATTCACATCTAAACAAATATTTTAACTTATGATGAGTTGGATTCTAAAAGGTAATTGCTATCACCTACTTTAAATTAATTTATTATGGATTATTTTTCACTACAAAATATCTTAAAGGTTAAGACGATTTTGAAGACGCATATAAACTGATTTGGTACACTCATGAATAATATTTTTGAAGGAAAAAAAAAAACTGGGGAGGGGGGAAAAAAAAAAAAAAAAAAAAAAAAAAAAAAAAAAAAAAACCGTAAATTTGTTATTGAAAACAATCTAAATTTTGTTGGGCAGGAAACAAACCAGAAAAATAAAAACAAAAAACTCCAGTTTTTTTATAGTCTTTTTGGCTCTTCTTATTAATTGGGGGAGAGAAACAATACCGAACTCGGTCATATATGTTAGTAGTCAACTAGGTTAAAATACTATCATATCTATTTTTACAAAGGTCAAAATTTAATTCCTGAATTACCAAAATTTCAAAAAATAAATTTATCTAAATAATATTTTCCAATCGTAAATTATTTTATCACTGCTAGGTAATACATTTGGGTAGATAACTATTTTCCTCAATGATGATTTTTCTACTTTTAATTTGTCACTCTTTCTGTCACCACTTCGTATGAGTTTTTTTTTTTTTTTTTTTTTTTTTGAGATAATGAGTATTTGAATTAGTATTTAAACAAGGTTATGATTGCAATTATTATTTATTAAATATTCAAAATAAATACTCATTTTAAATACTTTAAAAACTATCTCTAAACAATATTTTGACTTAATCATAACCTCTAAATACTCAAAATAAATTTAAATTCTAAATATAATTTTTTAACTCTTAAAACCTACATTCAAAAAAGATTTTTGACTACGATTAATACAAATCATTATTTCTTAATATATAAATAAATGTACTAATTAAATATTTTTTTTTTAAACATCAAAACAAGTGTTTAAATACATTCATTACTTCTAAATATCCAAAATAAATACTAAGTTGGATCGTGACAGTGAGGCACTTGCTCTAACCCGGCGAGCAAGTCCGCCAAACGAAAATCGCAGAGCGGGTGGCACGACAGGGCCAACCTCCCCCACAAGCTTCGAGAAAGGTTTTCGAAAGAGAGAGAAAGAACGTTTGTGAAATACAATGTATATGATAAGATGCAATAAGGGACGTAACAACTAGCTTGCATTAATCATATAATCACTTGGTAGGAAGGAAGCTTCAAGAAGTCATACCCCCTATAGTACATTTTGGAACAAAGTTGGTGTGGCAAGGAGTCAACACCTTGGAAAAACTGAAGGAAACTACCCTAACATGCAATATTAACAAAATAACGTGAAAGCATGATAAAAAGGGTGTCAAGGTTCATGCGGCCATGTGCAACACGCGGACAAGCATGACCGTGACATTATTCTAAAAACTATTAAGATCTCAATCCAAACATCCACTATATATGTGTGTATGCCATTTTAATTTTTTCACTTATTAAATATAAATTTTAATTTTAACAATAGTAATTGGTTAATAATTTATATTTTTAATTTAAATAAAAGAGGTTTAAAAATGCGTAAATTATGTTACAATCATCTATTGTATTCTTGTCACCCAAAATGGATGATTATGCTTCTCAGGCAAATACTTAGAAAGGGTATTTTTCAATTGCCAATCCCAATCTTGTTGCTAGTTGTTTCAATTACAAATCGAGAAAAATTAATAAAAATGTTACACTAACATTTTTATTACAGTCTAATTCATCAATTAATGGTTTATATCACAAAAGTTTGAAACAAACAGAGGCTTTAATACAAAAAATTCAAAACACGATGCAGAAACCAGATTAGGGGAAATTCTGGTGACATTTTCATTTAAACTTGGTTAATATGATAAAGGCTAGGAGGTTATAGTCAAAATGAAGGGAGAAAATACATTGTTCCAGCGCCGTTTGTAAAATTTCGAACTCAATAAAAAATCAAAACTTTCAAACCATTAAATGTATATATAGACGAGATCTCACTACATAACACAAGATGAAAAGAGCATTTAGAGATCTAAATTGTTCATTCATCTTCTTGGCTGCGCAACCTAGCAAGCTTGTTGGTAACTACAACATCAAGTTGAGCTGCCCTCTCAACTATCTCTTTCCTCTTCCTTGTGGAAACATTATGGGCAATCTCCGCACAGTAAGTCCTGCAAATAAAACGTATAAGACAAGAAAACAATAGACCAACATTAAATGAAGTTATACAAATATTGGCAGCCTCAACAAACCTGTTGTGCATCATTAAGAGTTCGAGGTCCTTGGCATTGTGAACAACGAACTTCTTGAACCCATTGGGAAGGTAGTGGCGGGTCTTTTTGTCTGTGCCGTAACCAATATTTGGCATCAACATACATCCTTTGAACTTTCTTCTCACTCTGGAGTCAATACCCTTGGGTCTCCTCCAGTTTTCCTGTCCATTGATTAAAACAAGATGAGCAAGAAAAAAAATGCCAGTGACAGATTAGAGCAATGGTAATTAGACAAATATATTTATGTACGCAGGGATTTAGTAACAGAAAGCTTATAAGCACTAAGCTAACCGTGTCGCAAGACCTGTGTATGTTTGATATATGCCCTAAAAACGAGATGTCCAGATAATTATTTGGGTCTGGACATTAGATACCATGGGCAAGTTCAAGACTAACTACTGTAAAACTAAAACATTTAAATGCAACCTCAGCCGAAAGATGGTGAAATCTGTTTATATAATCACACAAATTCAGGAATTTGGATAGTTTGCATCACAGGTTGCTAAATGTACAACTACTAAAACTGTCAAAACTAATCAGTATAGGATATACAACGTAGATCAGATGGTAGTGCATGAAAATATTCATCATTCAACTACAGAAATGATGGGTTATCATCATCACGCCATGTTGTATATCTTTAGCCACTATAAAAACAACTTAATTTGACGAATTTAAAGATAAACACAATATACTAGTAAATAATAGACCTGTGGACCTAAATTTAACAATGTTACGTGGAATCATATAAAAATATCAGAAAAAATGTACAACTTTGATCAGATGGTAGTGCATGAAAATATACATCATTCAAATGCAGAAATGTTGGGTTAACATCATCACGCCAAGTTGTATAAAGTTTAGATAATATCTCTGAACTAAATGCCCTACCAATAAATAAGATCGTGTTATCAGAGTAAATAATAAATTTACCCGACATCTAGAAATAAATACTACTTTTGTGAAATTGTTTAAATAGTATATGCCTGGTATGCAAAAAGTATAAAGGATTAGAGGGTTTATCGGTGACAAAATCTTTTAACTCAAAATAAAAAACTAGGAATAGTATCTTCTAAATTCAAACCAGAATAAACAAACTGCTAAGAGTAACAAGAATCAGATACTCGGTCGATCACCATCAAACATCCATTGATGCAAGTAAGACTGGGGCGACAATAAATATCATCATCTTCTTATTATGATTTCTAAGTCAGATCGAACAAACAATAAGTTGAGAGAAATAAAATAATGGGAGTGGATTAATATGTTGTCCGCAAATTATTAAATCTTAAATATCACTTCTTAATATCAAATAACAGAAATTAACTTCAAAGATTAACAAGAATCAGATACTCTGTCTATCACCACCTTACATCCATAGATGCAAATAAGACTGGGGCGACAATAGCTATCATCATCTTCCATATTGCGAATCCTAACATTCATAAACGAAAATGCGCAAAAAAAAAATTATGAAATACCTTAACGCAAATCTTTCTATCACTCTGCGGCCTCTTGAACTTCGTGGTCCTCTTCTTCACTATCTTTTTTGTAAGCAAAGGCACCGCCATTATCGCTTACACCTACAGATTCCATAACAAGAACGATTACTAATTAGCTCAATGCCACACTACATCTTATAAACCTTAAACATCCCAAAAGACGCTAAGAAACAGATAGTTGACAGAAGTAAACTGGATCGACCATAACGTTTGAGAGCAACCATGAAATAGAATGGAATCGCATCAAAACGAAGGCAAAGGAATAGTTCAAAAATTCGAAATAAACCCTAGCGGCGTATTGAAGAGAGAGAACAACTTACAATTCCTAGGGCTATCCTTGGCCCTCTCGACTTGCACAATGTTAACAGAGGGTTCGACTGGTTTATATAGAGAATGCTCGTTCGATTAGGGTTTCTTTTCTTTTGTTTCGAATTTCTTGTGCCTTGTTTGGCAACTCGGTTTTGGATCGCTGGCCCTTGGGCTCTAACATATTGGCCCATTACATTAGTATTGGGGAAATTTTTACATTTGGTCTAATAGTTTGCCATAAAAAATAATAGTTTAGCAGTATTAGTGTATGTCTAATAACAACGAGCTAATAATTTCAAATTTTCACCTTTAATTGTTGTGTAATCTCAACTTGTTTAAATTTAATAGATTATAATATCTTAATAGATAGTATGAGATTTCTCATCACAATCAATCGCCTCTTTTTGTGCCATGGCAATCACATTGCTAAAAATTACAGTGAACGAGTCCATAACACGGCAAAATAAAACCGCATGTTTAGTATATATTACTAAATTGTTGAAACATGCACCAGCAGCCACAACAACAACCAATACATAGCTACATACAACATGTAAATCTGGTTGTCATTTACGAACATTGCATCCAAAGCTCATATCAAATAAATCATTGACGACGTAAAGAGACTAAACATTGCAACGTGCGAACAACCAAGAAATGATGGACTAGTTGTAGGCTCTCATGTATCAGGTGACATGATTATTGGGCCTCTATTGGATATTCAACATTGGCGCATCTTTGTGAGTGATGTTTCTTGATATGATTTGTAGAAGCATGCATCAGCTTGAGTTAGGAAACTCGTGTCCTTTCACTTGTAGTAGCTTCCATCTACCCCTCAAGCACCTTAACTGAAAATCAAGATCGATGAAAAAATAACATTTAGCTCGCTCTCTAATATAACGAACGCTACCGCTCAATCTATTAAGAAGTTTACATGACAGGTTTAGGGCAAGGCCTTGCTTTAAGTCCATAATTGTCCTCCTCCAACCATGTCTTGGATTAGTTCAGAAGGCAGACCTTGACCTGGATGCGTCATTCTGCCTACAAAGAAGCAAAACACAAATCATTGTCTAAATAGTTAATGATAGCTAGAACCTGAGAGAAAGAAGGATTAAAAGAGTGACCACTGCAAAAAATTTAGTTATCATATGATAAACAAAGAACATACATATTTAAAAAAAAAAAAACAAAAAACAAAAAAAAAAACAACACACACACATACATAATATGCAAGGAACAACTTAAGCGTCAATAAACTGAGTGTAGGAAAAAAAATGTTGTGTGCATTTCAGTTGAAATTTCATTGAAATGAAGGAAGTAAACTAAAAGCTTCTATCATTAATGGTGTTTTTTTAATAAGAAACACAAATTTAATCCATATGATATAAATTTGGTCACAGTTTAGCAACTAATACAAAGCGATCCCACCCGTACAAAATCATTAATTTTGAATTGTGGATTAAAGCTCAATTTTATTGGCTGAAGACTCATTTAAATTTAATGGATACTAATATAATATTAGATAGTATAATATTCCATTCACAACCAACTCATAGTATAATATTCCATTCACAACCAACTCCATGACCTTACGCATCGTATTTAATACATACTCCAACTTACACATACATGCTTATTTGAGGTTTGATGAGATCTGATGCATTAAAATAAGCCAAAAAAAATATTTGTTGAAATTAGTATGACCAACACGAGTTCAGCTCTTTTTGTACCATGGCAATCACACTACTCAAATATTAGGGTGAACGAGTCCATAAAACAGCAAAACAAAACCGCATGTTTAATATACATTACTACATTGTTGAAACATACACCACCAAACATAACAACCAATACAGATACATACAACATGTAAATCTGCTTGTCATTTACAAACGTTGCATCCAAAGCTCATATCAAATAAATCATTGACAACGTAAAGAGACTTGACATTGCAACGTGGGAACAACCAAGAAATGTTGGACTAGCTGTAGGCTTTCATGTATCAGGAGACAATGACTATTGGGGCTCTGCTGGATGTTCAACATTGGCGCATCTTTGAGAACGATGTTCTTGATATGATTTGTAGAAACATGCATAAGCTCGAGAAACAAAACTCATGTCCTTTCACTTGTAGTAGCTTCCATCGATCCCCTCGAGCGCCTTAACTGGAAATCAAGATCGATGAGGAAATAACATTTAGCTCGCTCTCTAATATAACGAACGCTACCATTCAATTTATTGAGAAGTCTACGTGACAGGTTTAGGGCAAGGCCTTCCTGTGAAGTCCATAATTGTCCTCCTCCAATCATGTCTTGGATTAGTTCAGAAGGCAGACCTTGACCTGGATGCGTCATTCTACATACAAAGAAACAAAAACAAATCAGTCTAAATAGTTAATGATAGCTAGAACATGAGAGAAATAAGGATTAAAAAAGTAACGACAACAAATAATTCAACTATCATATGATAAATAGAGAACATACATATTTAAAAACGCGTGCACACACAGAACATGCATGAAACAACTTAAGCGTCAATAAACTGAGTGTAGGAAAAAAATTGTGGAGCATTTTGGTTGAAATTTCATCCAAATAAAGGAATTAAACTACTAGCATCTATCTATCTTTGATGGTGTTTTTATAATAAGAAACAAAAATTTAATCCCTACGATGAAAATTTGGTAACGACTTAGCGACTGCTGAGATCCCACCCATACAAAATCAAAAGTCCTTATAGAAAATTAATGTCCAGTTGGTAGAATTGATGTGGTTGAAAAGTAAGACTCGCGTTACAACTAAACAAAAAAATTTCATTGTTGGGTCTAAATCATTGTAAATTTATAAAAGAGGACTAAATCATTAAGACTAAATTGTTACAAACTTACAATAGGAAAAGTACTAAACCAAGTATATTTTTTAAACTTGACAAATGACACTGTCCAGAAAATTGGTTGTATTTTCTCATGAAAAGTGAAGGTGATAAAAGAAAGACAAAAAGAGACTATGCCCCAGCATGGCTTTTGAATAATGTTGCTTTGAATGATCTAATAGTGCAAGTAGAACCGCAGCCGAAAGACTGAAAATATTATATACACAATTAAATTACTAACATCCCCTGGCCTATTTATAATTGCACGAGTTCTCGAAACATTTTTCTTCCACCAATGTAAACAACAAAATGAATATGTTTTGCACGTCACAAGAAGGAATAATGTCGGTAACTATTGGTTCTACATTCCGACTTATCGAGAAAAAATTATCAATAAACTGTTTCATCCATAGCAGGAATAGTATGTACATCAAGAATTGGAGAAACCAGATAAAAGAAATGCTTAAAACAAGACTAGAAAGTGGGTGCCTCATGACTGAAACAAAAACAAAAATAACAATAAAAAGAAGATTGGAATGTGAATTTCAGTAGTTGAAACTGTCCGAGACCAAAATAAATTCAGCTTCAAATATATTCTCCTAGATCGAGTTGGGCAAATTTCGACTAAATGTGAATTTCTAAAACTACATATTTCCTTATCAAACATCATCCATGATGTGAACTCTCAATTCTAGAAATGCAAAAGGATGACAGATTCATATGACAGTTTCATTAAACATATACAAGACAAATCTGTGTAAAGAAAGTATAATGGATGAGTTACTCACGTACCTGATCTGCAAGTGAATATGTTCATTTCCATCTTGTATGAGCTTCAAACCAGATGAAATTTTGATTTCGACCCAACCGTCTACAACAGGCGCGTACTGCACTACGTTAAGTAAGAAATCTGACAAAACCAGCTGAAGCTTAATTTGATCGCCACAAAGAGTTAACATTTTGATTTCTTCTGGAACTTCATGAAAAAGTTTTATGTTTTTCTCTCTGACAACATTCATGATTTGACAGATAATGGCGTCCAAAACACTTCCGAGAAGAAATTCTTCTCTGCTTACCTCTACTTGACTGTTAAACCGGGAGAAAAATCAGAGCAGCGTAGATCAGAGTAGAGTATATTATAAAGATTAAATCCATAACAAGATAATTGACATTTTTCGGCTGCCAACAAGAGAAGTAGCTCTGCGACATCAGTGTACTCCCATGACCAAGAAGTCATGGGTTGAGTCCCCTATCCCAAGAGTATTTTTCTTTTGGATTTTATTTACATGGACTTGCTGCTTTTGCTTTTTAGAATTATATGAAGCTTTCAATCCTACAATTACTTATTCGTTGGGACAATAACCTATGGGAAGGAGTGATTTGAGGCATGGGGTATTAGCATTGACTCGCGTTCTTTCTTCTCTTTCTTAGTCTAATGTTGAATGGAACTTTTTTTTTTTGGATTGTTGCAACATATTTTTTTTACTCAATTTCGAAATGAAATAGGAAATTAATACTAAAAAAAAAAAAAAAAAAAAAGAAAGAAGAGAGAGAGAGAGAGAGAAGAAGAAGAAGGCATTTCAGGTTCAATAAAGGCTAAGATATCTGTGCACTTTATTGCTTTTTAGATGGATCCATTCAGCCACATTGGAAAAAGTCATTTCATTGAGAAGAAATGAAGGGATACAAGGTCATCCAAAAAATCAAGCCAAAATTTTTCCATATATTTTTTTAGAAGCCAGACACAATTCTCCCTAAGAATTAACATCGGGGCTAAGTTAAGTGAGAGAAAAATATTGCTCTAATCTTCAGCTGCAATGATGAAATTTCTCGATTGATCTGCCTAGGAACGGCCTAGCAACGACGTTTCTTCTATCTTTTAAATCTATTAAGGAATTACAACCGTTGCACAATATTAAATGTTACTTGGAAGATAAATAGGATCATATTAAACAAGGCGAACTACGAGTTTGATTTCCTAAAAAATGTATTTCAGTGGCTTATATACTTGTTCATCTCCTGATTGTTCACTAGCTTTCGTTGTTGTGTCAAACAACTTGCAGATTCAGAAGTTCTTGACTTGATCCTTTATTGAAACTCGATCCGAATTTTGTTTATTATTATTATTTTTTTTAATTAATTCATGACATGGTTGATAACCCAAAGGAAACATCTTCAAATCCCCAGCAGCAGAAAAAAAAATTGTACATAAAAGTGGACGTTTTCCAAGATGATACTTACCCTCCTTCTAAACTTTTGAAGTCCATGTCCTCTATGATTGTCGTGATTTGTTTCTCGCATGCATCACTAGTATCGAGGAAGAGTTTCTGATTTTCCGTCATGCCAGAATTGACAAGGAGCTCGTGAGTAAATCTGATGCCATTTAAAGGATTTTTCATCTCCTGCTTTATGTAAGTCAACTCCTTAAGCTGCGAGTTTCCCTCTCTGTCGCCTGGCCTAAGTCCTTCAGAGACCCCTTGCAAGTTCGGTTCAACAATTTGTAGGAAGCATACACAACCAATGAGCTTTCCTTCTGCATCGGTCCTCTTGTTTGACGTTAAAAGCACCTCCACGTAGTTCCCATTCTTGTCGAAAAATCCTAATGGAAACCTTTCGGTTTCTTCACCACCAACACCTTGATATAATAGGATCATAAACCTAGTGAGGGTATCTAGACCTTTCAGCCTACAGAAATTCCCGAAGATCTCCCCTACTAGCATTTTTCCTATCACTTCATCTTTCCTCCAACCAGAAAGTTTTTCCATGGCTGCAGTCCATTCACAGCAATGACCATTCTCGTCCGAGACAAATATAGGTGGAATCAACGGACTCGGGCTTTCAATAATAGTCTTATAATCTCCTTGAAGACGGATAAATTTATCCATCACACATTTCTCAGACGTAACATCTTGCCCAACAAGGCAAACCCCAACAACTTTGTTTGTGTAATCCCTACTGGTGCAAGCATTAACTACAATATAAATGGTAGAGTTTTCTTTATCAGCTCCAAATCTTCTCAGTTTTAACTCAACATTTTTGTCTTCCTTACCTGAAAAGCACAAGGACAATCATATAACAAACCAGGGAGGGGGTGGGAATAGAGTGCTACAAAGCAATTAACTTTGCGGGAATGAGTAGTTAGCTTCATAGACTAGAAGATTGACAGTCCCTATGAAGATCAAGTGGTAGAAGTCACGATTGATAAAAAAAATTATCATCTCGGTAAGATTCTATATTCAAATTCCTATCACCATGCCTCTCAACTCTAGCAACTAATATGAAAAATGCCCACAATACCTACAACTTACCTTGCAGAGCATGGGAAAGAAAATCTTCAACGGTTCCACGTGAATCTTCATGAACAATTTCATTAACCAGAGATCTCCCCAACGCTTCACTAGTTTGCAATCCAACGAGTTCAGAAATTTTAGTATTCCATCCATTGATCACACCATTTGAGTCAACGCCAAAAATTGGAACAGTTGCTGTTTCAATCAATCTAACCATTTCACAAGCAACTGTACTGAGTTCATTAATGTCCTGGGTCTCAGAATAACTCTGCTGGGTTGTCACTTCTGTCTTTGAATAACTGTCCCAATAGTTCGAAAAAGACTCCCTCATAATAAGCTGCGATGAATGAATGGCATTTATTTCATGAACTTCCCAAGGCATACTTCTACTCTTTGCAACTTCAAGAAACGCTCTAAATGAAGACCTTGGGTGCATTCTTTCACCGTCATCCTTATCATCTGGATGATGCTTGGCTCCTCCCCATTGGATTTCCTTTGCAGCATGGGACCTGAACCAGAATAAGAAATCTTTTGAACTAATTCTTGCAGCCGCCATACCACACACTGCATCACCTAGTGAAGCAGCATCAGGGTAGCCAGCATCAACCAAACTATTCGTGCTCAATCCCGTAGAATCTCCATAATTATTGAGTACCCACTCTGCAAGATCTTTGGCTTGTGCTTCGGTTGGAGTTACGCCTATTAAACAACATGCCCCATTATAGTACAATGCTGCACCATCGCACTTTACAAGATCCATTATACTAGGAGACTGGGTCAGCAATGCATATGGTGAGCCTCGAAGGAGCATGTCACAGAGTAAAGTTTGTGTATTCAGAACCTTTTTCTCTGTTAATTGTAATGACAATTGAAGGTCCATGTAAAGTTGCAGCCCAAATGCCTGCATGAGAAACTCGCAAGCATAACGAAGTGGGAAAGGGACATATCGCGGAGAAGTATGGTGGCACACTACCAGGCCCCATAACCTTGTTGGCGAGTAATCACTATTCATAATTACTGCCATCACTAATGAGGATAAGGAACCCATATTTGTCATGTACTGCAAATGACAGCTATGAGGTGATCGAAGTGTTGAGTTCACCAAACAAAGAGGCTGCTTTAGCTCATCACTTTGAATGACCCTCACAGGCTCTGCATTGCAATCACAAATCATCCTGATGCGGTTCTGCTTGAACAAAAAACGAGCAGCTTGAGGTATATCAGTGGCAGGATAATGTAACCCAAGATATGGCTCTAAATCTGACCTTCTGATTTCGGACAATACTTCACCATGTTCATCATCATGGAACTTATACACCATGACTCTATCATACCCTGTCAGCTTCTGAACATCTTCGACAACCGTGTCACATAAGGCACCAATATCACCAGCAGGAAGAGACTGCAACCTGGAGATTGCCCGAACCGCAAGTTTCTGTGACTGTACAGCGCCAGCAATCGACAATGCAGGATCAACAGATCGGGCAGGCTCCAAATCAATCACAATCCCCACATCAATCCTATGCAATATTGCATAAAATGGCTTCTGAGTAGTCCTAGAATGAACCCAAACAGGGTTCAATAGAGAAATCTCCCTCGACGAAGCTGCTTTTGCTAAAGAAGCGCCTGAGGAAGGCGTAAATAGAGCTCTCATGTCAACCCCAATCAAACCCTTCCCCTGTGCCGACTCAAATTGATCATTCAAACCCAGTAACTCAAAACAATTCTCACTATAACTAATAATCTTGAAACTAGACGTTTCAATCGCAAGCAGACAACCAAATGGTTGAACCAGACCACCCCTCTGAATCCTAGACAGATAAGCAGTAATTTGCTCTTCGGGAACAGATTGAGGAGCTTCAAGAACAGACCTAGAGTAATTAAAAGATTCACCAGAGGCATCCGATTGCTCAAACCTGTTCAAAAGTCGAGCGTCGGCATTGTATTGCACAAGTGCCGCAGTTCTGTTGTCCGTGCTGGTGGTGTTGCTCGGGCGAGCCCTCATATTGCTATCCGCCGAGGACGAAAACGCCATCGCTCCTCTTTCTCCGCATCGATTCTTCTCCATGACTGTAAAAACTACAAGGATGATTGGAGTGAAACTGTTGGCTTTTCTTGATGAGAAAAAACTAAGGAGGAAGCTGAAACGAGTTTATCCTCTTCATCAGAGAAGTTGGTGATTGTTAATGCTCGATTCTTCGCTGAAAACAAGTTCCGTACGTCTCTGTCGAAAATTGAGTTGCTTCGCGTTTGGCATTTATCCTCCCGAGAGGTGACTCGTCGTCATCTCTTGTCGCTGATTCTTCATCCATCTCTGTGTTGAGCTTGGAATTTACTCGCTTTGTTTTTGGATTAGCATATTTTACCAGTCAATGTCTTTTTTTTAGTTCTCCTTTTTCCTTTTTTTTAGTTCTCCTTTTTCCTTTTTTTTATTTATATATATATATATATATATATAATAAAAAATGTCCTTGATTTTTACATTTTTGTCCATTAAGAATACAAAAATTTTAAAATATTTTTTGAATTTCATAAATATACCTTAGGCTAAATTATAATCGTTTCAATTTTATTTCAAAATTATTTTACAAAAATATTTGTATAGTTAATTTTTTATTTATAAAAGTGGTATTTTTTTAATATCCTACCTACTTAATTATAAAATAAAAAATTTTATGAATTACTTTTATGTTTATATTAATTTTGTTTTATTGAATGGATGGTTATAATGATGTTGAAATTAATTTTTGGGTAAATTATAAATTTAGTTCTTATTATTTGAAGAAAGTTATAGTTTAATTGTTATGATTTACAAATCTAGACTTTAGTTCCTATGTTTTGGAGAAATTTACGATTTAATTTATATGATTTGAAAATTTATAATTTAGTCTATAAAGTTTGATAAAAAATAAAACACTTAGAAAAGTTAGTTGTTTTTATGTTTAGTGATAAGAGTGCAAGATATTTAATTGATTAGACAAAAAAAAACATAATTTATGCATCACATATGTAGTTAATTTGCTTACAATTCACGAATAACATTGACTAAATTTTAGATTTTATAAATCCGTAAGGACTAAATTCTATTTGTTTCAAATATAGGAACTAAAATCTATATTTCTCCAAATCATATGAACTAAATATTATATTTATCCAAACCACAGGGACTAAAGTCTAAAATTTTAAACCATAAAGATTAAAGTTTAACTTTATTCAACCATAAAAACTAAAATTATAATTTACTCTAATTTTTAATACATATTTTTTTCAATTGTTTTTATAATTTATTTTATATATTTACCGTTGGTTGTACCGTTAAGTGTAACGTGCTTTAAAATTTTATGTTTAATATTATTGATCATCAAGTTTATACGGATATTGTTGATGTTCAATCCGCAGCCTTCACACATTTATTTGTATCCTTAGAGTTTAACATTAAATTTTGAGCATTTGAAAAACTAAAATATTTAAATAATTCAAGTCAAAAAATTGATGTCATAAAATAATCAAACAACAATATTATTGCTTAACTTTAAATAAGTTAATAAATATCTATTTAATCTATACAATTTTGATTTCAAACTCGTCCCAACAATAATTCAGTAGTTTCATCTTCAAAAAGATCATGTTAGATTGTTTTTATAAATTTTAAATGCCTAAAATTTAGTTAATGTTTCAAATGTTATAATATATGTTTATTTTTATTACAAATAGATAATAGAAGAAATGTGTTGGAAAGGTGAATAACATATTCTTCAAACAAAATCTTAATAATTTTCATCAAATTATTTCATCTAAATTTATTGACGAGGATATTTAATGAAACGATTCGTAAAATTCA
>JBBMEG010052668.1:0-16344 GCA_037832605.1 Cyclanthera cordifolia
AGATTAATAAGGTCCATTATAAATGGCCCGTTAGGCTTGTAAATTGTGTATATATACACCCTAGATCAATGAAAAAAAGTGCGACCTATTTTCCCTCTGTTTTATCTTAAACTTAACAAAAATAATTAAATAAGCATGAATTTATAAATATATGTGGTCTTAACTCTTTAGTTTTTGCGCAATATGCAATTGTGGTAAAAATTGTTGCATCACAAAAGTAAAATTATATGGATCAGTCACTTCAATTATTTGGATCTTTCTGCCAGAATTATTGACATGTTTTGGAGATCAAGTTTGCGGGATTTGTCGTGTACTTCTATTACAAAATTTATGTAAAATGTTGTTTTTCATTTGTATATATAGCCAATTATTAGATTTCTTTTATTTCCCTGCTTATCCTTCTACCTTTCTGCTTCGAAACTTTTTAGTATCGATTCTCATTTTAAAATTATTTTTATACTATTAACCTTTTCGTTTTGTGTCACCATTCAGTGAATATTTAGAAGGAAAATCCTCTTAATTTGTAAACAATAATTTGATATTAGAAGTTCTATTCTTCCTTTGTGTTTTCTGGTAGTTTGGGTAATATTGTCTGCGACTCTATCTACAGGGTATTGTTATCGGACTTGATAATTTGGATGGAGTGATTCGTTTGATAAGAGAAGCTTCCAACAATTCTATTGCATCTGCTAATCTAAGGACTCGTATGTTTCTAGAAATCTTTATCTTCTTCATTTAATGTTTTGAGATGGTGGCTCTGCCCCATTCATGAATACTTTTTAGACTATTGTTAATTTTGATTTCATTATTTTTCTTAAGGTTGTATTTTTATTTATAATATCAAATTCATTTCTAACGGTTATCTCTGTGGTCAAATAATGACGTTTTATATGTCATAAAGTGTTTTGAGGTTATGGGTTCAATCCATGATACTGAATATTAAAACAACGTGTCACCAATGTATCTGTGTCTCCCAATTTCAGAAATTGGTCATGTCGTGTCTCCCAATTTCAGAAATTGGTCGTGTTGTGTCTAGTGATTTCAAGCAACCAAGGGGTGATGCGATCTGGGATGTCCTTGCCTTACATACCATTGAGGAGAGCAACTTCACTGAAGTGCTCACCTCTCCGCGCCTTAACGTCCTAGAGTCAATTTCATGTTGACGAAGTCGAGTTCCTGGCGTAAACAAAAATAAGGACGAAAAAAAAAAATCCAGGAGAAGAGAGAATAGAGGGAGGAAGGTGGAAGGAAGAAGGAGACATGAAATTCCTTCTTCATAGAATGAATATTTTATAAGTAGCGTTTGTTGTTTTATGTTTCCATGTTGCTTTGTATTGTGTGCCATGTGTTACTGTTGGAAATGAAGTGCTCTTTCCATTTTTGTACTGTTTGATTTGACCATTCAACATTTTTATTTGAAAATACTGAAGACCATTCAACCTTTTACTCTTGTACTATTTATTAACTGTTTTTAAACATAAACTTGATATTTTAAAAGGCATTTTCTTGTTGGCGTTTCAATGTGATTGCTATTTTTTTAAAGCATCCATGTAATTTCTTTTGACTTTGAAGTGAAGGTTCTTTTACAAATTTTTTTATTGGCAGTATGTTTACAAAAATAGACCATTCAGCTTAAAAATTTATCGAAGATTATTCAATTATTGTTTAAAACATTATCGCTTAATAATTTATAACATATTTTTATATCGTTAAGTTTCTTAATAACTTAGATTTAGGTAGAGAGAGATGATTCAATACTTGAAATTTAAATTATATTTTTGTTCATACTTATGACTTCAATTTTATGTTTTAAATTTTTAGTATTATTTGGTAAAGATTTGAAATTTGTAGTTATGAGAATATATTTTTTAAAATCAATTTATGATCTATATAGAATATTAAATTATGCATTTATTCGCTGTGCCTTACTTCATTTGGGCTTCGTCTTTTTCTGGCTCTCGCCTTGAGGCAATTAAGGAGAGTATCGAGTCCAGTGCATTGGACCGATGGATAAGAGAAGCAAGCATTCCTTGATTTTGAAACTCGGTGAAAAACCGTAATACGCCCTGATGAATTCCTACCAGAGGCGATCCTGTCTGTCCACATCTAGCTTCTGATTCTATGTTTTAGGTTCTTATATAATAATTTTTATTTACTGCTGTTCTCCATTTTTTCTGCAGAATTCAGCCTTTCTGAGAAACAAGCTGAAGCTATATTGGACATTAACCTCAGGAGACTTACACACCTCGAGGTTTGAAGTTGTAGTGTTAGTCATATTATTGTCTCCTTTTGACTTTATCAAATGAGTTATTTTGATCTCTTTTTCAGAGGAAGAAGTTTATTGATGAAAGTAAATCTTTAATGGAAAATATTTCCAAATTAGAGGAGCTGTTGTCTAGCAGGAAGAACATACTGCAGGTATGCTACCTAATATCAACTTATAACCGAGTGGTGTTCATTTGGAGTTCCTTAATCTTTAATGGAAATTATTTCCAAATTAGAGGAGCTCTTTTTCAGACAAGTTCACAAGAGGCATGTGTGATGCTACCTGGTTTTCTTAATTTTTCTATTGGATAAAGGATTACAAATGCAAACTTTGATTCTTCGTCATGTGTAATCATTTTGCAATGAGCTGTAGCTCTGCGGGTGTTTCACTATTGCTTTTATCATTTTCTTACTCACGTATGGGACTTAATTTTATTAAGCTATTGGGTTGGAGTAAATTTCATTCTATCAAGAACATTCTTCCTCACCTGTGGGCTTGAAAATTTTGAGAATCTCTATTAGGTGGAAATCAATTATATTAATTGAGCATAAAATGACTAGGTAGGGGATCTAACTCATGACTTCCTGCATTGATATCATGTTGAATTTTAGGGAATAATGATGTATTTCATTATATTTTCATATATTTACAAATGAGAGCGAGATTTATGTTGAATTATGTTAAATCATCAATTAACCCAAAAGGTTAAGCTAATGGTCTCGAGTAAATTTAATTATAGCTAGTTTAACCATATAATTAAGGAAAGCTTTTATTCTTGTCAATCAATTACCTCATTCTCCATTTCCTTTTCCTGTATTTAACTATTGAAACATGTTAAATCACTGATCAACCCAAAAGATTAAGTTGATGGGTTGGAGTAAAATTTAATTATATCAACTAACACTTTTCTCACTTGTGAGCTTAGAAATTTGAGAGATGATTTACTAGTGAAATTCAATTTTAATTGGAGAGGAAACAACTTGACAATGACTTGAACTCTCTGGATCTCTCTCCTAGGAGGCACTAACACTTTGATTTTGACAAGGTATCCATGTCGAACACGTGTCCGACACTAACACTTTCGGTTACACTTCAATTCAAACACTAATTGAATTTTCATGTGTGTACTTGGGATCATTTTCATGTATTTTATTGAATTTAAATGAACTCATATAACTGACAGAAATTCATTTTCATGGTCAAGCTGCCAAATTAGTTCATCTTGTGGCTGTGCGGTAGGTGATCTCTTCAAGCATCTGTAAAAGTGTTCCCAACTCCAGAATCTGAATCTTTGGGAAATCTTCTTAGATTCAAATTTTAGAAATTTGATGTGGGGTCTTAAACTTACTTGACAGAAGCCTCTATCATAGATGATAAGCTGAAAAGTTGGGGAAAAGAGCCAATTTAGTAAGTCCACATATTTCACTTGTCCCTCCAAAACAATATGTTGACCCCATCTTTGATTCTATATGTAGTTTTGATCACAACCAGATATGTATGTCTCTGAATAGCTTTCCATGGCCCCTTGGCAGTGGCATAAGACATTTTTACCAGAGATTATGAAATTGGTAGGGTATCATATTTTGCATCAATAAATGTTCTCCAGAGAGCTTTTGGTTCGTGCCAATACCTCCATATCCATTTGGAAAGGACAGTGTTCTTTGATTTAATACTCTGAAGCCTGAGAGAGTGTTTTCAGAGTTCATGGCAAGCGTTCAAGTGAGAGGTAACTAAAAGGCAATACCTGAGTGAAGCAAGACACAACAAATAAATTCATGATTAAAAGTTATATATAAATAATAATTATAAGTTATTCTTATATTCATAAAGTCTCAAATCCTTATAAAATAATAAAAAAAAGTAAAAACATCAAAATTAAAGTCATTAAATATGAACAAAAAAAACTTTAAATTTCAAATATTAAACCATTATCTTCTACTCCAAATCTATGACTTAAAAAATTAAAGGGGTATTTAGGGGAAGTGAAAGAGGAATGAGAATTAGGGGAGGATGAGATAGATAATGATTATGGGGAGAATGATTAAGTGTGTTTGAGGTGGAGGATGATTATGGGGAGAATGATTATGTGTTTGGGTTGAAGAAAATGATTACTAGGAAAATAAAATAATGAGTTTGATATTAGTGAAAAATAGTTCAGGGAAGAATAAAAGTTGTTATGGAAAGAATAAAAATTAGTTAAGAGGAGAATACAAAATGTGATTTTGGGTAAACGTGATTATGGGGATGATTCTTGGTGGCCCAAACGTCGAGAATCATCCCCATTCCCATTATCCCCACTTCATTTTGGTGGCCCAAACAAACTATTGAAGATAAACACTTGTTTCTTTTTTTAAATATTAATTTTTATTTTTTAAGAATTTGATGAATAGTCTTTGATATTTTTTTAAAAATAGTTGAATGACCTATTTAAACATACTGTCATCTCAGACATTAAATAAATAAATATGAACTTCTAAGTAAAAAAGTAATTACATTGAGACACAAAAAAGAAGAAATATGTACGGGAAAATTTAAATTATAAAAATAGTTATTAAAAATATTTTGTTTTATTTTTTAAAATATTAATTACATTATCTTCAATATTTTCAAATTAAAAAAAGATTAATGGTCTTATCAAATAGTACAAAAGTAAGTCCTTTAGGGTTGACACGATGGTCGAAGGCTGGTCCTAGGTTTAAGACCCACTTGTAACATTAATTTGTAGACACCTCCTGTGTCTCCATTCTTTTGATGTTTCTGGTGCCTAGCCTAGTAGAAATAAATCAAGATCATGCCAAATTCTTTTCAAATAGTGGAAATATTGGGTTACAGAATTACCTCTCTTTTATGTCTCCCAGTTTAGATTAAGCTAAAAAACCTGTGATTGATTTTCCAGATCGGAGTACATCGCAGTAACACTATCCCATAACTCTTTAGCCGTAGAGTAACACATGTAGTTGCTACTGATTTCTTCAATCATAGAGTTTACTAACCAGGTCATGACCATTGAATTCTCTGAATCCCATGTGAAAAACGTCAGGTCATCCTTCTGAGGAGTTTTCTTTTCTCCCGTCAAGTACCCTATCTTGCCCTGACAGCGGATGAACATACGAACACTCTATGACCTTCGAAGGAAGTTATCACCATTTAACCCAATAGTTGTTATTTGAATCGTCGGACTATTAGTAAGAATTCTAGCAACCTATCCTTTATCTTCTGACATATCAGTAGTCGAGGAAAATATTCACGTAAGTCGTGCAGTCGGGATGCTGTTTACTAGATTGAGATGAGATGCTGCTCACTTGGGTGCTGTTGATGCCTACACAGAAACTTTTCACTGCTGACTTGCTACCACTGCTGCTGCGAGGCAAGGGAGGTGTCATGTTGGGAAGGTGTCTACTAGGAAGACGTCGCGCTGGGAAGGTGTCGCTGCTGCGGTGCATGGAAGGCAACGCTTACGAGTTGTCTTAGGTTCTATCAGGCGTCACCCGCGAGCGTCTTCGCGAGCTGTCTTAGCGTCGCTGCAGGGATGGACTTCCCTTTCGTCTATGGCTATGGACCGTCTTGGCGTTCGAGCACGAGCAGGCTATGGTCAAGCTGTCTTGGTGAGAACAACGAACACGAGCAGCTGCTGGATGTCGGCTGTAGGTTTAGGGTTAGGGTTTGTTTATTGCTCTGATATCATGTGAAAATATTAAAAAGGAGAATATTTTGTTCTTATTTCTCTAACATTCCTAAAATAGTAACATTCCTAACTAAAATAGTAACATTCCTAACTAAAATAGGAAAATAATAATAATAAAGAAATAATATAATAAGGTATTTCCTCTTATTATATTTACAAATATAATTATAAAACTAATATAACCAACAATATTTTTCTATTATGCACCCAATTATAAGTCTTCTTTATCTTGCGCTTCAATATTACGCCCTGGGAGACCATTGCACTTTTTGTGAATCATATGCTGCAAAAGATACTGAATTTATTTCCTATCTTATTGAAAGTTGTTAGTCTTATTGGTTCCAAACATCAGTGTCCTTTTCCTGGCTTGTAATGTCACTACCTTCCATGCATTTTACTTTCTTTAATTGTAATTCTTTTTCCATCTGTCTATTTGTATGTTATGTTTACGATCTTCATTATGGAGTGAGTTGTTTCTCATCTTCCTTTATTAAAATTCTAGTTAATAGAACAAGAAGCGATTGAGCTGAAAAACAAGTTTCCAAGTCCTAGGCGATCAATTTTGGAAGACACTGATAGTGGTCAACTTGAAGACATCGATGTTATTCCAAATGAAGAGATGCTTTTGGTAAGTGGCAAAGTTCGTTCATTTTCATTATACACCTTTTTCTTGCCTGATGGATTACTTGAACTAATTTTATTAAATAAATGTATATATTATATTGATCAGGCACTTAGTGAAAAAGGTTATGTTAAGCGGATGAAACCCAGCACCTTCAATCTTCAGCATCGTGGAACAATTGGAAAATCGGTTGGAAAACTTAGAGTTAATGATGCAATGTCAGACTTTATTGTTTGTCGTGCACATGACCATGTTCTGTTCTTCAGGTACTTTTATTTTGAATTACTTACAAAATTTCAAGTTAGCTAATGAATGGGAGTACTTGTTGTATCATAATTATATGATAACTTGGATTTAAAATTGGTAATTACGTGCAAGATCACCGGTACATTTTTGGCTGATCTTGCAGTTGAAAATGGTAAATTGACATTTGATGAGAATGGAATGGGGTTCCAGGCTGATGCATTTCTTTCACTAAATCATAATCCTTAATATTGAGATGACGTGTATGAGAGTTGAGTGATTCATAACTTTAGCATCTTAAATTAAGCATGTCATCACAGCATTACTTGTTAGCACAATATGCAACACTTTTTTTCAGAGTTTATGAAATTAAGATCATTTTCATATAATATATATAAATAAATATCTAGAGTACTATTGAAACAAAGTTTAGTATTTTCATCAAAACTTTAAGGTATTTTTTTTAATGTCAAGCAAAACTGCCCCTGTTAAAAGAGATGACTCTGGGTTTCTTTTTATCACAAATGACAACAATTGGCAGAGAGTGTGATGAGACTTTCGTTGGTTAACATTTTGGCTGTTGGTTGCTTCTTGGCTAAGCTACCCCAGGTTAATGTCAGGTATCCACTGATTCCTGCAAGAGTTAGTCTAACACAATGCCAATACTAACATAAACTTAAGATGAACAGAGAGATTTTATTGATAATATCGTTTCTGTTACAGAATTCAGAAGTAAAACTCAAAAATAGGATAGTCAAAACAAACGCTACCCGGCCAATTCGAGAGGACCGGTCACCCTCCTATCCCAAAACTCTTCTTAATTCTGCTTGCCTTCTTTACGTCCATTAGGGGTTATATATCCCCTTTCTCTCTGCTTGCTGGGACCACACAGATTACTCCCCACTTTCCTCGTCTGCCAAATTACCCGATTCCACCTTTTCCTTTCCTTTCCTGCTCCTTCGTACATAAGTACGGATTGGTGGGGGCATTGTCTCCTTTTCCGATAGCACTACTGTCGATTGGGCCTTGTCCTCCATGGATTGGACCGTTTTCCCTTTTCTAACGTAAGTGTGCCAAATCGGGGGCCTTAAATTACCCGTGGGGGCCAGATACACCTTGTCCTCAAGGTGAAAATGGGGAAATTGTTTGTTCATGTATTCTCGTTCCTCCCATGTCGCTTCGCACGTGGGCTGATTCTTTCACTTCACCAGCCATTCGTCCATATGGTCCGCATTTCGTCGTAGCCCAAGTACTTCCTCTGGTTCGGCCCTCCATTCCAAGTCCTCAAATAATAAGGTTGGGTCCTGTTGGACCTCATACTTGGAGCTGATAGATTTCTTCAGTTGTGACACATGAAAGACATTGTGTATGGTGGTTGCAGCCGGTAATTCCACTTTATAAGCTACCTTCCCAACACATTCCGTAATCTTGTAAGGTCCGAAAAATTTAGGGGCTAGTTTCTCACAACGCCGTTTAGCCAAGAACCTCTGTCTATACGGGCGTATCTTCAAAAACACCATATCCCCTTCTTGGAATGTTACTTCCCTCTGTCTGTCAGCGAATTTCTTTGTTCTCTCTTGTGCCAGGTGTAGCCTCTCTTGCAATGCAGCTAGAGCTAAGTCTCTTTCGATCAGTTCCTGTTCCACTGCATTATTGTTCACCTTGTGTTCTCCATAAGATACTGTTGGTGGCGGGGGTCGACCGTATACAATCTGGAACGGAGTGGCACTGATGGAGGCGTGATAGGTGGTGTTATACCAGAATTCTGCCCATGGGATCCATCGAGCCCAATTCTTCGGTTTCTCACTGTAGAAACATCACAAATATACCTCCAGGCAGTTGTTGACGCGTTCAGTTTGTCCATCCGTTTGGGGATGGAACGCTGTGCTTTTGCGTAGCTGGGTGCCTGACTTTTGAATAGCTCGTTCCAAAAATGGCTCACGAATACCTTGTCACAGTCGGGCACGATCGATCTGGGAAACCCATGCAAATGCATGACTTCTTGTATGAAGATGGCGGCTACTTAGCTGTATACGGGTGGCTTAACAGTAGAAAATGTGCGTACTTACTCAAGCGATCAACAACTACCAAAATAACATTTTTACCTTGAGAGCGCGGAAGGCCCTCCACAAAATCCATCAATATATCCTCCCAAATTCTGTCTGGAAGGGCCAGAGGTTGCAACAACCCGGCCGGCGCCAATGCCTCTGTTTTACTTCGTTGGCATATTTGACTCGCCGCAACATAGTCTTTAACTTTCCGTTTCATTTCGTGCCCAATACAACTCCCCTGTTAATCGTTTATACGTTCTCAAAATCCCGAATGTCCCCCAAGAACAGAGTCATGGTAGGTATGTAAAATCATAGGAATAATATTAGAATTTGTGGATAGGACTATCCTTCCCTTATAGAGCAACGTACCATGTTCAATGGAGTATCGCAGAACACTGTTCGGATCTTTTTGTAGTGCCTCCGTAATATTGTTCAGTTGTTCATCTGCCTACACCTCCATTCTCACTTGGTCTATGTCGATCAATGATGGGGTTGATAACATTTGTAATTCTGGTTCCAGAATGACTCTGGACATGCGTCAGCTGCTTTATTTTCCAGTCCGGGGTTGTATTCAGTTTCAAAATCATAGCCGAACAACTTTGTCACCAATTTCTGATATTCTGGTTGAATCTCTACCTGATCTGTCAAATATTTATGTGCTCGTTGAACCATTTTGATGACAAATTTTCTCCCCAACAAATAGTGCCGCCAACGCTGCATCGCGAGGACGATGGTCATCAGTTCCCTTTCGTAAATGGATTTCAACTTCGATGACTCCGACAACTGTTGGCTGAAATAAGCGATGGGTCGTCGATGTTGTGTGAGCACTTCTCCCAACCATTGTCCCAACGCGTCCGTCTCAACGATGAATTGCGACGAGAAATCGGGAAGAATGAGTACTGGCAGCGTGATCATGGCATTTTGTAATTTTTGAAAACCGTTGTCTGCGTTCTCATTCTACACAAAGGCGTCTTTCTTCAAGAGTTCTGTCAAGGGCGCCGCCGTTACCCCATATCCTTCCACAAACCTTCTGTAATATCCTGTCAATCCTAAAAAACCTCGCAATTCCTTCAGTGTTTTTGGTTGTGGCCACTGTACCATCGCCCGAATCTTTTTTGGGTTTGCCTCAACACCAGCTCCTGAAACCCAATGACCCAGGTATTCGCATTTACTTTGTGCGAACACACATTTCTTCTTGTTGGCATCATGATCTTGTAGTGTGTTAAATACCATCCACAGATGTTTTTCATGTGATTCCTCATCTGGACTATTAACAAGAATATCATAAAAAAAAACTAAAACAAAGCGACGTAAGAATGGGCAGAAAACCTAATTCATCAAGCTCTGAAATGTAGTTGGTGCATTTGTGAGCCCGAAAGGCATCACTAAGAACTCATAGTGGCCTTCGTGCGTACGAAAGGCGGTCTTCTCTATATCTTTGGTACGCATCCGGATTTGGTGATACCCCTACTTTAAGTCCAGTTTGGAGAAAATCTTTGATCCATATAATTCATCTAGAAGTTCCTCTATGATTGGAATAGGGAACTTGTTCGAAATGGTTTCTTTATTCAGGGCTTGGTCGAATTATCTCTGCTTTCAACATCTCTTCAATTAATGCTTCCATTTCTTCTTTTTGAGCGTGGGCGTATTTATAGGGTCTCACCCTTATTGCTCCAGTTTCCCTTTTAAGCTCGATACGATGGTCCACCTCCCTCAGCGGTAGTAAGCCCATTGGTTTTTTGAAAACTCCTTCATACTGATGTAACAAGTTTCTGATACTATATGACACGTCATGTTCCTCCTGTGGATTGTCGGTTGACTCCTCCTGATTCTGATTTTCTGCTGCTTGTCTTTTCCAACCGATCAAGTATCCTTGGTCCTTGTTGGACCATGTTTTATGCATCATCTTTAATGACACCTCCGCTTTCGTGAGAGAGGGATCCCCTCTTAGCGTCTTCTTGCCGTTTTCGGTTCTGAATGTCATGAACAGCGCGGTCCAGTCAGTCTGCATCAAGGCCACCTTTCGCAACCACTGCATTCCCAGGATGATGTCAACATTGCACAGATCAAGAGGTAGAAATTCTTCCTCTATTCTAAGGCCTTGCAGGTGTAATATCAGGCCCTTGCATATGCCCATTCCCTTTACCGCTCTTCCGGTGCCCATTACCACCCCGTAATGTGCGGTCTCAGAGCATTTATACCCAAGCTCCTTTACTAATTTCGCCGAGATAAAGTTATGCATTGCTCCACAATCTATGAGCACCAGTACCTCCTTTCCCCCTATACTCCCTTTGAGTTTCATTGTACCGAGTGTAGTTAAACCCACTACTAAACGTATTGCCAATTCAGCACACTCTACTACTGAGTTATATACTTCCTCTTCCTCTCCCTCGGGCGATGTTTCACCACCCTCTACCTCGATGTCCCCCTCCGCTGTAATTACCATTACTCGTAATTCGTGATGCTCTTTACTTTTGCATTTATGGCCAATAAAGTACTTATCATCACACTTGAAGCAGAGTCCCTTCTCCCTCTTGAGTTGATATTCTGTGTCAGGTGGCCTTCTGGCAGGAAGTTCTTTTTTGATTGGACCTCCCTTCGCCGGTTTCCCCTCCCCGTACGCTTGGGCCTCGGCTGGAATACAGGCCGAGGTTGGGCCTGGACCCAACATTGATATTGGACCGTATTATTTAGTATTTAGAATGTTTTCTTGTTTTTAATGGAAATAAAACGAGAAAAAGTTGATGGTTTTCATCAATAGTATTACCATTATTTTAGATCATATAACACTAATCTATGCTGCTGTACGTAGTGATAAAGGTACAGTCTATTCAGCTCGTGCCTATAAAATTCCAGAATGTGGCCGAGGCGCTACTGGCACACCATTAGTTCAGGTATTTATATAGTCTTACGTTTTTCATTGAAACTTTAAAAGTAGGTGACTGATTATAGTTTGACCAACCTTCTTTTTTGATCAATCAAGATCCTAACTTTATCAGATGGAGAGAGAATAACATCCATTATCCCTGTGAGTGAATTCGATGCAGACCAGTTTTTACTAATGCTCACTGCAAATGGTTACATCAAGAAAGCATCTTTGAACTTCTTTTCATCAATCAGAACAACTGGAATTATTGCTATTCAATTGGTTTGTTCCCTTTATGATGTTTTAATATTGGCTTAGTAATATTCTTAACCGAATGCCTATCCAGGATTATAAACTTTTTTGCAGGTGAGTGGTGATGAGCTAAAATGGGTCCGCTGTTGCACAAATGATAATCTCGTGGCAATGGCCTCACAGAATGGAATGGTCATTTTATGTTCTTGTGACATTGTAAGCCATTGCTCTCTGGCTCGGGCTAATATTTTGTAGCTTTTTTTTTTTTTTAGTATTTCGGACTTTTCTTTAGATAATTATAATTATTTCAGAGTTAACTGTACACAACTGCTTCCAATGATTCGCTGAAATGAAGTCTGTTCGACTCTTTATTAATTATTATTATTTTAACAAAAGAAACTGATAGAGCAATATCATTCAAGAAAAAAACCAACCAGCTATACAACCTAAGGTACACGACGCTTCCTTTCAACAAAAAGCCAAACAAAAGCACAACAATTTAAGTTCTTAGTGAAAATAGTGTAGTTACAGAAAAAGCTTGTGATGGACACTCCTAGTTGAGGCAATGAAAGGTACATATTCACAAAAAGATTCAAAAGAATATTATTTATCAGTAAATTTATTGCATTTTTTCTTCAATATAATTCACAAAAAGATTCAAAAGAATATTATTTATCAGTAAATTATTGCATTTTTTCTTCAATATAATCCACAAAAGGCTCCAATAGCGCAGGACCACACAATTCTGAGCTTGGCCTTGGCCTTGAACCACAATCAAGATAGAACTTTGGGAAACCATATTCCAGCTTGTTCGGGCAGGACCACACCAAACTACAAATTAAATTCCAAGCTGTTAGAACTTAGATAAAGTTTTTGTAGTCTACACTTATACAGGGGAGAAGGATTCCTCATTTCAACCACACAGGACATGCAGGACTTCAAGAACTCCGAAGTTACGTGGTTTACCTTCATAGATAACTAATTTTTTCTTAACAAGAAACAACACTAGATGAAATATGCTATTACTTGAGGATACAAGTATCATAAAGGAGCAAAATAAAGCAAATAAAAATATTAACGAGAACAACATAAAAGTTGAAGTTCAGAACAAAAAACAGAAATTGAAAACAATGAAACGATGAAAACAATCTAAGCGAGTGTTCCAACAAAAGTCAGATCATCATGAAACTCTTGCATGGTTCACCTTCATCACGAAGAATAAAGTACACCAAAATTGCTCATCAATGTTTCTTGCATCAAATAATGGAACCGAGAAATCAAATCTCAAGCCCCTTAAATCCCCACACTATAATTGTCACAGAGGAGTCATTAATCAAATAAAAGCTTACAAGACCAGTCATACAACCTTCTAAGCACCTAAGGTCTTCTAGCTAATTTGGAATCAAGGAACACAAATCAATGCAGATGAATTTCTTTTCAACTTCAATCAAACACTGCCATGAAAACATGATAAACATGCAGGAAACTGCTAGTGGTCACTGGCCATCAAAACCCCCAACATGTGACCTAAAGAGACTAAGCTTTATCTAAGAAAGCCATGACTCCTCAGAAAGTAAAGAACGGATAGTCGAGATCTGAAGGCCACAAATAATAACAAGAGAACACATATTGTTTGGAATTTGAAGGGCCTTCTGTTGCCTTTTTGATTTTTGTCTGGAAAGAGTAGATAGAACCAAGCCATTTATATCCTATAGTATGATCTTCTTGATTAGCATCATGCAAAATATAAAGAGAGGAATAGTTTTTCTCTTATATTATTCCATGATAAATGTGATTTCTTAAATAGAGAAGTCTTCATTATACAAAGAAGGGAAAAATAAATAAAATAGGATTTTATCCTCTATAATAATCATAAAATAGTAAATATGAAAACATATATTATCACGATAAATGAGAATAACCAATAAGCATTATAGAATTAGTTCGATAACCCAAGAACTGAATCAACACTACTCTCACTACTAATTGAGACTTCCTCAATGCTATCAATTTCAAGAGCAGACCTTGGAGTGAATAGGGCTGTTCAAGTAGAGCATTTACTCAAAACAAATTAGAAAGTTTTGCCTGAATAACCAATGAATAAAGGAAGCATCTATAATTGAAATCGAGAAGATATGAGAGGGGATTTCAAATAAAGTGCTAGGAGCCAGGTTAATAAAGACTCTTCAATGGTATAAACATTTAATCTTCAATGATATGAGAAGTCCGATTCCAACCTTCTATCCACTAGAATTCCATAATCTTAGGCATAGTTTTTGAGAACCAGGAATCTGCTACAAACCAGACACACGTTTGCTCAATCATCCAATGATTTTGATAATGAATCTGAACTGAACTTCCATTTGAAATTGGAAACCTATATCGGGTAGAGGAAAACACCTTTATATATTTATATACTGGAAGATGTATACAAGAGCCAGCCCATTTGAAATTTCCAAATGAACATATAGTTGCAGAAGTTCAAATTCGTAACAAATTTGCAACAGTAATTGAGTCTTGCGGCTTGCAATTCAAGGAAGCTGGTTCATAAAAGTTGTTTTGCAAGATAAAGCTTTTTTGATAACAAATGTTTATGGCCCAAATGACCAGAGGGAGAGGTCCCATCTTTGGGAAGAACTTCAATCTTTAACAAATTTGCAAGAGTAATAGCTGGTCATCTGAGTTAAGACCTATATATTAGTCTTTCTCCCAATCCCTTGATTATCAAGATAATTTCTTGGAACACAAGGGGATTGGGGGACACCACTAAGCAAGCAGCAATTAAGCACCTAATTATAAAGCACTGCCCGTATGTTGTTTTGATTCAAGAGACTAAGCTACCTTCTCTAAACCGCAAACTAATAAACTCCCTTTGTAGTTCAAAAAATATTGGTTGGGTTTCGGTTCAAGCTTGGGGAAAATTAGGTGGACTTCTTTCCATGTGGGATGAAAGCAAAAGCAAAATAGTTGAATATTTACCAGGCGATTATACCTTGTTCATAAAAGTTGTTTGCAAGATAAAGCTTTTTTGATAACAAATGTTTATGGCCCCTCTCGAGTTCTTGATTTCTTGTTACCTTCTCGAACATCCGGAAGTTGGCATCATGGAATGAGCGCGGTTGCGGGTGCGAGCGCAGAGGCTGGGCGTGAGTTTAAGAGGTAACTGGGCACCGCCATTAGAGAATTTAGAACCGGGAGCGGCCTAGTGGCACTCTTAAGGTCAAAGCTAAACTCTTACTTAAAACCAGTCAGCCGATCTAAGGGCGCAACTTGTTCAAAGGTCCCATCCATAGGGATTCGAGCTAAAACACTCATCAATGGAAGAATGTGTTGTAACAAATCGTAGTCTTATAACTGTTTATTTCCACAATTTTGCCTGAGAGGATGGTGGTATAATTATATAATGTTATGCGGATCGTGGTAATATGTATCAAATCAAACCCTTGATCCGAAATCATAAACTATACGAGTTGAGAGTATATATTAACAAGAAATTATTAATAATATTTAGAGATTCATTAACATTGCTTCTCCCCTGCTCTCCCTATTGGTCGATTACTTCTGCACCTTAAGAGGTCCGTCCTCTCCATATTTTCTCCCTCTCCCTATCGGTCGATGTCCTTCTCCCGTCGAGCAGCTCCGCACCTTCTACACCTTACGGTCGAGGTCCTTCTCCCGTGGCAACACTGAGAACGTGTTGTACCCCAGTGTCGACTGAACTACTGCTCCCGCTAAGGAAGAACCAAAGAAGAACGACATGACAGCCATCAATAAAGTCAACGGCCATCGGTCTGTCGCTGACTTTAGATCAAAACTATAGAATGACCAAAGGGAGAGATCCCATCTTTGGGAAGAACTTCAAACTCTAGCCATGTACATTGAAGATCCGTGGTGTGTAGGTGGAGGGTATAATATTACAAGATGGGTTTTCGAAAGACTGCGTATGAGAAGACAAACTAGGGGAATTAAAGAGTTCAACCTCCTTATTGTTGACCTGGAATTAACGGATTTGGTCGTTTCCAATGGAAAGTTTACATGGTCCAAACTAGGGAGTGAGCTCACAAAATCTTTGATAGGCAGATTCCTTGTTTCCGAAGATTGGGAAATTGTGTTCTCCAACTCTAGAGTATCAAGATTGATCCGTCCAATATCAGATCACTTCCCTCTTATTTTTTAGGCTGGAACTTTTAAATGGGCCCCCTCTCCTTTTCGTTTCTATAATAGTTGGTTGAAAAATCACGATTGTAAAGCTCTTAAAAAGGATAATTCTTATGGATGGGTTCAGTGTTTTAAAAGGCGCAATAAAGCCCCAAAAAGGCGCAAAAAAGCCCGAGGCGCACCTTTGGCGCCTCGCTTCAA
>JBBMEG010052679.1:0-16341 GCA_037832605.1 Cyclanthera cordifolia
AAACCAAAAAGATAATAATGTTTAATTTTGAAATATGGAACCAAATTCAAACTAAATATACCAAAAACATTATTGGAATGTCCCATTGAAAATGTTGAATTTTAAAATAGAGATTTTAGTGAAATTGAAACCTAAGATATTCCAAAAAGATAATAATTCAGCCCTAGGGCTCCGATCATCAGTAGAAGAAACAGCCCTAGGGTTCCAAATCTCCATCCTTCGCTTCAACTACTTCGAACCTGAACGTTCCCAGAATCCGCAGAAAATCTTGAAGAAGGGTGTAATGGGGAAGAAGAAAACCACTGACCCCAAAGATTCTCCCGACAAAATCGCCTCTGCTTCCGCTCCGTCCAGCGTTTTCGAGACGCTGTTCGGCGATCTCGGAGTTCAAAACGCCGGCGCTTCTATTTTCTCCACTGATAATCCTTTTCGTAGGAAATATCCAAAAACAGGCCCTTCTGCTGCTACAACTACTGAAAAGTCTCCCGACGACGGCTCCGATGATCACAATATCGAGCTTGTAAAAGGTAGGGAAAAGGGCAAGGATAAAAGGGTTGGAATTGCTAAGGAAGTTGTCAAGAGTTCGATGGAGATCGAGAAACCGAAGAAGAAGAAGGAAAAGTCTCGGGACCGCGGGTTGAATAATGAAGCTATCGAGAAGGATGATGGAGAAGTAGGGTTCGAATCAGTAGGAGTATTGAAGAAGAACAAGAAGAAGGGTGCTATTTCGAGCTCTGAAACTTTAGAAATGATTCCATTGAAGATAGACGAGCAAAGGAGTGATAGTAGAGTCGGTGAGGATGTGAAATTGACGAAAGAGAAGAAAAAGAGGAAGAGAGATGAACTTGAAAGAGAGTATGAAGCGAAGAAGTACGGTGAAACAGAGGTTGCTGAAGATGGAGAGAAAGTTTCAGGGGGCAATGTTGTTGGGAAGAAGAGGAAAGCATTGGACGATCCTTCAGATATGTTGGTAACGAAGGAAGGATTTGATGATGAAAGCAAGCTTTTGAGAACTGTGTTTGTTGGGAACTTGCCATTGAAAGTGAAGAAAAAAAATCTTGGCAAGGAGTTTAGCCAATTTGGAGAAATAGAATCTGTTAGGATCCGGTCTGTGCCACTTGCAAATGTAAGCATTGTTTTCTATTTGTTCATTATCTTGACTATTTTGTCCGTTGGGCCTTTCTCATTCGATTCTTAAGAATTCTGTACTCTTTCTCTGATTAGAGCAAAAAACCGAGGAAGGGAGCAATTCTTTCAAAGAAAGTCAATGAAGATGCGGACAGGTAATGATTTTTCATCACAATGTGGTTAGCGTTTTTTACTGTTTATAATGTAATTGAACTTGGTATTGTGTTGTTTCATTGTTTCTACATTAAATCACTGTTCGATCATTTTAAAATCAATAGTCTAGAGAGGGATCTTGGTTTTTGGATCGTTGGTGTCTTTTGTTTCCTTGAGATTTAAAGGGTTTTTTTTTTCTTTTTTTTTTTTTAATTTTAGGAAATCTCTATAGCCTTATAGGAGATTATAGCTGGATTTGGTTGTTTTATTCTTTATCAATTAAAATTCATAAACCCTTTCTACTGTTGATCCAACAAAAATGGTTTCTTTGCAGTTCTCATGCTTATGTTGTTTTCAAGACGGAGGAATCAGCGCAGGCTTCTTTGTCCCATAACATGGCTGTGGTATAGTTCTTACTTCTTTTTTATGCTTTGGCTAGTTTCATTTGTGATGAGTGATGATTTTTTATATTTGCAATTACTGATAAATTTACACTTGTGAACTTAGTTTGCAGGAAATCATATTCGTGTTGATAGGGCATGCCCACCGCGTAAAAAATTGAAAGTAGGTAGTGCTCCAATCTATGATCCCAAGAGAACTGTTTTTGTGGGTAACCTTCCATTTGATGTTAAGGTAAACCTTTTATCTTCTTAGTTTCATTTCATCCTTCGTTCCTTATTCCAAGTTATATACAATAAGGTTGGTTTATGATGTTATACATATTTACATTTTCAGGATGAAGAATTGTATCAATTATTTTGCGGAATTGAGAACGTGGGATCCAGTGTCGAAGCTATTCGGGTCATCAGAGATCCTAATGTGAACATAGGGAAAGGTTTTGCATATGTCTTCTTTACAACAAGGGTATGACCAATTATTTATTTATTTATTTTTACTTTAATGTTCATTCATTTAAGTAAAGATTCATCATCAGTTAAGGTAACCATGTCACTAGCTTCACAGTTTTCTTTTGAACATACTTCAGTTCATTGTATTTCTCTCATTTTCTTCTTTTTTTCTCACCTTTTTTGAAGAATAAACTTTTGAGTGCAGTTTGTTTGCAGATCGTGATAGTAATTGATCTAATTATATATGGTCTAATATGCACGTTTGCACTTGCGAGTAGTCAGGAATCAGATGTGTTCATATATATAAGACTTGGTGTTTCTTAAATATTTATTTTATAACTAGGTTATTAAAGGCCCCACCCCTTGCACATCATGCTCATGGCCTGATAGATCAGTTCCGTCATGTATAGACGAAGGTCTAGGTTAATTACCACTAACTAAGTCAAGTGTGAATAGTTAGTTATAAGTTAGTTTGGGCTTGTGTCCCCAAGGGATGGCACGATGGTCAAAGACTTGGCCTTTGAAGGTGTGCTCCCCTCAAAGTCCCAGGTTCGAGACCCACATGTGACATTAATTTGTAGATACCTCTCGTGTCTCCATTGCTTCGATGTCTCCCGGTGCTTGGTCTAGGGACGGGTGTAGATACCTCGATTTCTCGATTTCCATAAAAAAAGAAAAGGGGGTTAGTTTGGGCTTTTCTCCTATAAATAGGCCAGGGTTGAGTTTTTGTAATTGTGAAGTATCTGGAGTAAAGGAGGGAGTAAGGGGCTGTGCCAGTATTTGTACTATACCAACATTTATAGAATACAAGATTCTATCACTTTGGTACCAGAGCAACGCTCTTAGGAAGATCAATGACGAATACATAAATGAAATCTTGGGTTGAGGCAATCGAAGGAAACTTGGCAGAACTGGCTACACGACAAACAAGGTTAATCTCAAAGGATGTTGAGTAAGCTATGGAGTGATGGATGAGCGAGAAGAGTAAAGTCAAGAATCAAGAAAGAAGGGGAAGGAAATCTTTAAAGATGAAAAAGCAGAAGGAAAAGAAAGAACTGATTTGGGCGAAATGTTGGCTCCCTTTTTTATTTACGGCTCAGAAATTTAGATGTTTCAATCTTTGGAGGAAAAACCGAAATGAATAGTAAATGACAACATAGTAATTGACTATCAGATGTTGAGAAAATGGAAGCGATAGTACTCTGTTTGGTAAGTGTAGTGTAGCTTTCAAATGGTACACTTAGGCAGAGGCTAGAAACTAGAGACTAGAGACTGATAGAAAGTTGGGATCAGGTCCAGAAAGCCTTGTTAAGAAGATACACACCCAAGAAACAAGGTACACTCTATGAACAATTCTTTTCATTAATACAAGGAACAATGTGTTAAAAAAAGTTAAATCAAGGGACGAGCATTAAAAAATATCGTGAGAAGTTTGAGTATTATTCGGCTGCTAGCCTGCTATATCCCTTGATAATGATTTTATAGAATGAAAATTTGTCCAATGACTCCGTGAAAACATTTAGGTTGAATAAGAGTTGGGTTACCATGAGTACTTCATATTATTATGGAAAGAGCCGAGAAAATTGAGGATGTATTAGCTCATTATGAACAAGAAAAGTAGCGGTGGAACTCAATTTTGCACCTGTAAGGCAACTCCATTTGGAGGAAATCTTAATTCAAGAACCATTTCTCTTAACCATAACTGAAACACGTTTGATGGAAAAATGTAAGTGGATTGGAAGGATTGCTGGAGCACCCTTCAAGAGACTCAGAGATACTAAGTTACAACCTAGGTTTGACAAAGGATTATGTTTTAGATGTGAAGAGAATTTTTTTCTAAACCATGTTTGTAAGAAGGGAAAATTTCAAGAACGTGAAGTTGTAGTGGGCCAAGAAGCAATTAATGATAATGTTGTTCAAGTGTCAAACACCAGAGGAAACAGAGAAAAGTCATGTGGAAAACGAAGCATTCCTGGTAGAATTAGCCTTACATACTATGGTACGGTTAGATGCTCTAAGACCTTGAAAATGCTAGGAAATATCATAAATCAAGAAGTGATTGTCTTGATTGATTCGGGAGTTACTCAGAACTTTATATCTAATACGTTTGTCAACCAACACAAGTTACATGTGGATGAAACAAAGGGTTATAGCATTAGGTTGGGGTTTGGAACTTTGTAAGAGTCTACCGAAGTATGTAAGAACCTTGTTGTTCAGTTGGGTGAGTTAACTATCCTCCAAGATTTTTACCTACAACTCTTGGAAGTGCATATGCATACTTGGTGTCCAGTGTGTATCAACCTTAGCTGACATCACTACTAATCATCAGCTTCTTGAGATGCATTCTAATGTTGGGAAATTTGTGGTCACCTTGAAAAAGGAATCCTCCTTTTGTGAGATCACAAGTATCACTCAAAACCATGATTTAAACCTTAAATTTTGAAAAGGAAAGGTTTCGGTGAAGCTTAATAACTTACAGAAAACAAAGGACTCTGTGAATGGCCATCTACTTGAAGTATTACATTAAGTATTGAACGATTTCCCTCTGTTTTCTAATAGATTTCTACTTATCCACATTGAGAGATTTGGACCATAGCATTAAGTTAACGCTAGGTATTAGTCCTATCATTGACCGACCTTATAGATTATAGATACTCACAAAAAATCAGAAGGACGAGATTGAAAAATTAATCAATAAGATGCTGATTTTAGGTATCATTCATCATAGTAATAGTCTTTACTACCTGTTTTACTAGTTAGAAAAAGTGATGGTAGTTGGTGATTTTGTGTGGACTCTATTCCCATTCTTGATGATGAAACTCCTTGATGAGCCCTATGGTTCTAAGGTATTCTCCGAGATTGATTTAAAATTTGGATATCACCTAAAATATGTTTGAAGGAAAAAGATATTGTGAAGTCTGCTTTTCATATTCACGAAGAACATTACAAATTCCTTGTTATGCCTTTTGGCCTTTTAAATGTCATTGCTTCCTCTCAAGTAGTAATGAACAAAATACTCAAGTAGTAAGTATATATAGGCGAGTGCGTAGCGAGAATTTTCAGACAGTCGTTTGGTAGAGGATTTTTTTTCTTGCAGGATGAAGTTCGCTGCCAAATGCTATATATCAGTTCACTTTTTCTATCTTCCTTGATTGTTTTTCTCACCTCTCTAGTCTTAAAGACATCTGCATGTTCATTTACTGCTTGGTTTACACGTCTTTCATTTTCATTTTAAGAAAAGAATTATATGCATTGCTTATCTGTCCTGGATGTGCAGGAAGCAGCAATTTCTGTAGTTAGTAAACAAAAGTTAGAGTTGCGTGATCGAACGTTGAGGCTCTTTCATGCCAAACCAAATCTGACATCAACCCCGGCCAAGAAACGGAATAAGCCATCTACCGAAGCTGATCACTCCCCAGCAAACAAAAGGCCAGTGTATACAGGTTTGAGGACACCAGACAGCAGCAAGAGGGTAACACCTAAAGCTACTGTTGCATCCTATCAGGGCCTGCGCGGGAGCAAAACCGGCACGCAGAAGAAGATCCATGCGAAATTCAGTGGCATGAAACGGCCAAAATCATATTCAAACAGTAAGGAAAAAACAGTAGATCACAAAAGGAAAAGACTGGAGAAGACGGTAGATAACAAGAAGAAAAGACCAGAAAAGAAAAGTGAAAGGAATGGGAAAAGACCTGCAGTTGCCAACAGAAAGGCTGTTGCAAAAGCGTCAAAAAATGGCGTTGCAGTACCGAAACAAGCTGGGGTGAAGCGGAAGTCCGATAGCCGAACTCCAGAGAGCTCTCTCAGAAACAAGAGAGTCAAAAGGTTTAGATAGGAAACGCAGGAGGAAAGAAATTTTTGCTGTGGACTGGACTGTCAACTGAATTCTCTTTTACTTTCTTTGTATTCTTTTATGTTGCTTATCAATTCACTTTTTAATTACTATTTTGTGTTTTTGTATTTCATCGACTTGTGTCAAGATAATCAAGTATTCAATGATTATATAATAGGCATAAATTTAAAAATAAAATAAAATAAAATCTGTAAGAAACTAGTTGCCAAAAGTGGACTTCGATTGTTTTCTAAATTAGTTGTTTTATGGATTGAGATTCAACCTATTAATTTTACGATGAAAAACTACTAATTATATGTTGCGACTTTGAAGGTACGCTCTAAAATTTAACATTATCAAATCCTAAACTCGATAAATAACTAAACTAAAAGGGGTAGGTAATATTTCTTTAATAATATCTTTTTCCTTTGTATATGGATGTCTAATTTAATTTTGAGTCACATTTTAATATTCTTTTAAGAGAAATTGTGATGGATGTGCGAGCTGTCACTGTCGCACTTCAAAGGTAGCGGAATGGTGATTGTGTGGCACTTGCTCTAACTCGACGAGCAAGTTAGCCGAACGAAAACGAAAAAGGTTGTATAGAAATACAACAAGGACCACTTCATCTATATTGCATTCAACATATAACTTAGTAGGAAGGAAACTTCAAGAAGTCATACTCCCATAGAACATTTTGGAACATAATTGATGTGACAATCTTTGCATATGAAAATGGCAAGGCAACAACTAAAATAAAATGAAGGAATTTTCACCCGTTTTTTTTTTCTCTCCATCGTGGGAGTACTTCCTCAACTGGTGATGGACTGAACACAGTTTTTAACGGTTTTTTTCTGCCGACTAGGTGAACTTGACGGTTTCCGATTGTTTGTTGCGACGGTGGAAAAGGAGACGATTATGCTAGTCTGCTGGTGGTGAGTTGTGGGAGTGTTAGTTTTCTGAGTGCGGTATGTGTTAGTGGCTGCAGAATGGAGGAGCTAGTCGATAGATGGAAGCATTTTGATTTGACAGAGGAGGAGAGTTCGGTGACGGTAAATGGTGATGAGGATCTACAATGGCCGATAAAATGTCTGGAACGGAGTGTAATGACCAAGGTGGTGATGTCTAAACGGATCCATTTCGACTCTTTTCAATCAGTAATGAAGTCAGTGTGGAAATGCAACCCAGGAACACAGGTGGAAGTGGTGGGGGAAAATCTCTTTTATGTTCTGTTTCACTCGGAGGGAGAAAAATGACGGGTTCTGGCTGAAGGTCTGTGGGCGTATGAGAAAGCTTTATTGGTTATGGTATCGCCAAATCCAGAGGATCGGGTTCGGACTCTGAATTTCTCTCTATCTGAGTTTTGGATCCATGTACACAATATCTCGTTCCATTGTATGCGCAAGGAAATGGCGAAGAGGATAGGATCCGTTTTCGCAGGTATTAGTCACATTGAGGTTGATGAAGATGGTCGAACTTGACCGGTCATAAGAATGAGAGTGGTGGTGAACATAACAAAACCGCTTATCCGTCGGATTAAGCTAAATAGGGGAACTGAGCCGCCAATGTGGTGCTTATTCCAATATGAACGGTTGCCCGACTTCTGTTTCTCATGTGGGATAATAGAACATTTATCTAAGGCTTGTCCAAATGATATTGGTAGGGGAGATATTTGCTCTTCTCAATACGGGAATTGGTTAAAAGCCACTACAAATTGGATGAAGAAGGGTGCAGTTGACAGGATGGGGAAGAAAAGTGGGGAGGAATACGGAGAGGGGAAACAAACAATTTGGGAGTAGTTATGGTACAAATTTGGTTTTACCGGGCAGGAGTGATGCTGGAAATTGGAGGAAACCGCAAATGATAAGTGAAATTATTGAACCGACAACTATTCATTTGGAAATGAGGCCAGTGGGGGAAGATACATACCAAATAAAAACAGCAGCTGTAGAGCAGAAGGGTGAAAGTGGAATAGTAATGAATCTGGACGATGATTGGAGTAAGGAACAGACCATAGTGATTGCAGTCCAAGAGGGAAACATGGATATGGTTGCGGAATGCTGTAATGTGGAGTTCTAGAAGCAAGATAAGGAGCTTGATATCTCGCCTACTGAGTTGGGTGGACCTGCCAGATTTATAAATAAAGGGAAGAGAAAGGTGGAAGAGGAAGTAAGTGATGATGAGAGAAGGGAAAAAACAGAGAACTGAAAACATGAAGAAATTAATTGTCATTTCGGCGCAGGCTGTTCAGCAGCCTCGCAGGGGATTATGAAAATCTTATGTTGGAACGTTAGAGGATTGGGGAGTTCCTTAGCAGTCCATCAGCTCCGACACATAATCAGTATGTGTCATCCCTATGTGGTATTCTTATCAGAAACGAAGTGTTCGACGCAGAGGATGGAGATTCTCAAACATAATCTCTCTTTTCCAAATTGTTTTACAGTTCCGAGTGAAGGTAGAAGTGGTGGTCTGTGTGTCTTATGGAAGGATGCTTGTGATGTCTCAATCCGGTCTTTCTCAAAAAATCATATTGATTGCAGAATAGAATGGAATAGTTTTATATGGAGATTTACTGGAATTTATGGGTGCCCGGAGATTAAGTATAAGGGTTTGACTTTTGAACTAATAAAAAGGCTGCAAAATAATGACCATTCGTCGTGGCTACTGGGAGGGGATTTTAATGAATGTTTCTGGCCACGGGAGAAACAAGGTGAAATCTTTACGACAAACGAGGAGCATGACAGATTTTGTTGCAACGGTGAATGACAGCGGATTATGTGACTTGGGTTTCAAAGGCCCACCATTCACATGGACTAACAGATGCACAACAAATATACCTATTTTCAAAAGGTTAGACAGATTTATTGCCAACCGGACTTTCATTTCTATGTTTGCAGTTTTAGGCGTCAAGCATTTGGATTGGACAGGATCTGATCACAAACCAATTTTATTATCCATATCGGATAAGACATGCACTAATTCGAGTGGAAGAAAACCTTCTTTCCAGTTTGAGGAATACTGGACAACAGATAACAGTTGTTTGGAAATTATCAGAAATTCATAGAGGCAAGTGGGAAGTGGGACTGTGCACCAATTATGCTCAAATATACAGGTTATGTAGGTTATACTACAACCATGGGGAAGAAGAAAGAATATTGAGTTATTGGAGGATAGTCATTGCTTACAAGCCCAGTTAAATGATTTGATGGATAATCCACAATGTGTAGATTTCCAAATGGTTAAAGACATTGAGAAAGAACAATCCCAGAACCCATGCGGAGTTAGAGAAGTATTGGAAGCAACGTTCAAGGGAGGAATGGCTAAAGTGGGGAGATCGGAACTCAAAGTGGTTCCATAAAAAAGCAATTCAAAGGAAGAAGCAGAATCACATAAACCGGATAAGAGGGAGGAATGAGCATTGGGTATATGATGAAAATTGCATTTCTACATTTTTTCTTGAATATTTCCAGGATTTGTTTACCTCCTCAAAACCAGATGTGGAGATTATGTATCGAGAAGTAAAATGCATAAAAAAGTCTTTGTCTATTGAGATGAAGGAACTATTATCCAAGCCTTTAAGGAAGAAGAGATACATGATGCAGTATTTCAAATGCACCCAACGAAAGCTCCAGGTCTAGATGGTCTTCCTACAATATTCTTTAAAAAATATTGGGACATTGTCAAGAATTCAGTGCTTCAAACATGCCTGTCAATTCTAAGAGGTCGGGATTTAGTTAAGCCTTTGAACAAAACGAATATTGTGCTCATCCCAAAGGTTAAGCAACCCCAGATGGCCAATGAATACCGACCTATCAGTTTTTGCAATGTGGTATACAAGATCATCACCAAAACTTTAGCAAACAGACTAAAACAGGTTCTCCTTCATGTGATTAGTGAACAACAGAGTGCCTTCGTGCCCGGCCGCCTTATAACTGACAATGTGCTAGTGGGATACGAGTGTGTGCAAGCTATTATGAATAAAAGAGGAGGCTCAGGTGGCACAGCTGCAATCAAAATTGATATGAGCAAGGCGTATGACAGAGTGGAATGGGCGTTTCTAGAGGTTGTTTTATATGAAATGAACTTTCCCAGAGAGTTTATTAGTTTGATTAGGGATTGTATCTCCTCGGTAAGCTTCTCTGTATTAATCAATGAGAAGCCAAGATGAAATTTCAGCCAGAAAGGGGACTTCGACAAGGTGACCCATCCCTATCTTTTCCTTATCTGCACTGAATGTCTTTCAGGGCTAATTGATTCGGAGATGGAAAAGAAGAGAATTAGTGGTTGTCGTATTACTAGAGCATGCCCACAGATTTTCCATCTCCTTTTTGCTGATGACAGTATTTTCTTTTGTGGTGCATCCCCTACTGAATTTAAAGTTATAAAAGAGGTCCTACAGAGGTATGAAAATGTGTTTGGACGATGTGTGAATTTTGAAAAATTCGCTGTTCTGTTTAGCCCGAATATAGAACCAGCAAGTTGTAACGCTCTCAGGAAAGAGTTGAATATAAGGCCTAACGCCTCCATTGGAAGATACTTGGGTCTTCCTTCCCATTTTTCAAGGAATAAAGCTAATGATTTAGCTTATCTAGCTTATCTAAAGGAGAAGTTACTAAAGGTTATAGTTGGATGGAAACGAAAGTTTTTCTTTATAGGGGGGAAGGAGATTCTCATTAAAGCAGTGGCGCAAGCGGTGTCTACCTATGTGATGTCAATTATTCGGCTGCCACTCTCTTTCTGTAAGGAAGTTATGTCTGAAGTTGCAAAATTCTAGTGGGGATCAACTAATGAATAGAGGAAAATCAATTGGATGTCGTGGGAAAAAAATGTGTCGGCCAAAATCAATAGGAGGAATGGGTTTTAGAAATATTGGGGGGGGTGGGGTGGGGGGGGGGGGGGTTTAACCAAGCAATGTTGGCCAAACAGGCTTGGAGAATCCTAAAATTTTCGGATTCCATAGTAGCGAAGGTAATGAAAGGGAGATACTTTCCACATTTGAATTTTCTCGACGTTAGCCAAGGGAAAAACACATCTTATGTATGGAGAAGTATACTTTGAGGAAGAGAATTGTTGCTGGAAGGGATACGAATTAGAACTGGTGATGGTCTTTCTACAAAAGTATTTAACCAATCATGGCTGCTGAGGGAATCGACTTTCAAAATGCTTACTCCCCCTAGAGACCATAGTTCTAACTTACTGGTTGGGAATTTAATGACTCCTTCGAGATGTTGGAATATGGATCTATTATGCCAACAGTTTTGGGAGGAAGATAGGGAAGCGACTATGGCGGTTCCTATTTGCAAATCCAACCTACCTGACACATGGATATGGCATTATACTAAAACAGAGGAATTTTTTGTTAAAAGTGCCTACAATGTATGGGTAAATTCTCACTATCATTCATCTTCCTCTGAAAAATCTAAGGAAAAAGCATGGTGGAAGAAGTTATGGAGTCTAGCCATTCCTTTGAAAATTAAAATATTCACTTGGAAGATGGTTAGTCATGAAGTGCTGCCTATCAAAACAAAGCTATGGGAGCGACATATTCAAATCGACATACAGTGCAGTATATGCGGGAAACCAGAGACATTTATGCATACCTTTTTCCAGTATGCAGCCGCAAAAAAGATATGGATGGCGCTCTCTTTGTCGCGACACATTACGAACTTGACTGTGACATCCATAATGGACGTGATGAGGATTTTGGCCGATCGTTTACATAGGGTTGAGATGGAAGGTGTAGGTATTGCCTGCTGGTCGATATGGAATGCTCGAAATCGATGGGCAAGGGGCTTACCGGTGGTGAGTTATATAGAACAAACAGAGTGGATTCTTGATTACCGTAAGGAGCTCACTCGAACTGATCTGCCAAGCTCATCTCCTTCAAAGATTCGACAATTTGAGGGATGGATCCCCCCCCCCCCACCTATTGGGTTTTTAAAAATGAATATTGATGCAGCAACCTCAAAAAGCTCGACTGGATTCGGGTTCATCCTGCGCGACTGGGAGGGGAGACTGAAAGCTGCGGCGGCGATCCACTATGTCGGACGTTTGGAGCCACTGTTCGGGGAGGTGGAGGCGATGCTTTGTGCACTGAGATTCCTCAGTACACGGGGTGAAGTTCGAACTGAGATTGAATTTTATTGTAAGGTCTTGGTGGATTTATTGGGAGCAGATCGTCCATCCAATTCGCAGGTGGGAGTCCTACTTGAAGCCATCAACGAAGTTTTCAAATCTACAAATGGTGTGGGTATCAAATTTATACCTAGGTCAGCTAATAGGAAAGCACATGAGTTGGCTTCTTTTGATGTAAATGAAAAGACAAATAATGTGTGGTTTGCTGAGCCTCCTGTTTGGCTAAATTCGTTCCTTTTCGTTGATCAAAAGAATTGTAATCGTGTTAACATTCCATTAAATTAATACAAACGTTTCAATTTCAAAAAAAAAATAATAAAATGAAGGAAACTATCCTAACATGCAATAATGACAAAATAACATAAAAGCATAATGAAATAGGGTTGAACGGGCATGCGGTCATGTGCAGCACGCACTGGACAAGCATGAACGTCACATTCTTCCCCACTTAAATGGTTGACGACCCTGTCAACCAACTCTGCCCGAACTCAACGATCATACAATAACTTGTTTTGTAGTCCCAACGGACCTCAGTGCCTATAACTTTCTTCCACTAGTCGAAGAACTCTTGTACGAGTTGACTTGTGTCTCCACTACTTTTGTTTCTTCAGCTAACACCCCGATGAATTCTTCAAAGAGACTGATGAACATAATGCTTCATGCCTTGTATGGAGGCTCTTGCCTTCTTTTCTTGGAACTTGTCATTGTACTACTTTCTTCAACATCATAGGTGAAAAGAATGACAACTCTACCCGAATCTCCATAATGATATGATATTGACTACTTTGGGCATACACACGCATGGCTTTGCTTTTGGTTTCACCCAAAAGACCTCATATCAATGAAGATGGTTGTCATCACTTATATACTCATGATCTTCCACTCTTATAACCGATGTGGGAAACTTTGTTTACATCCCAACAATAGGAACTTCACAGTTGGTTTTCGATTGACTGAAGTATCTTTTTCGATTGACCTATCCGCTTCCGTACCTTGTTGCATCACCTTGATGACTTTGTATTCGATTTTGTTTAAACTTTCACTCTCTAATGGGGTTGTACTCATATCATCTCCTTTTTTACCAAGGATGGACATTCTTGCTAGAAACTTTGTCTCTACAGTCGACTAGGCTCTTGTTATTTCGAAGAGCGAACAAATACCTTATAGTCCCAACGTGAGAGATTAACTCAGTTCCTCTTGTTGGTTTTGGCTACTACAGCTTTCGCTGCCTCAGCTTCAAGTCTGTTTTTTGTCTTAAGAGTAATTTTTGAATCCTTAACGATCTATCAACTAAGACACTCGTGCACTAAATGAGGCCCATCACATAAGAAGTCTGATCTATGACTATGCTTCGTAAGGTGATGCGGCCTTTGTCATGAGTTTTCATTTTAGATGGAGAAAGCTTACATTCCCCACTTTGACAACTCGGTCAGACTTCTTCCTAACTCATGGGAGAGGTTAGTCGATAATCTCTACTATCTTGGCACGAAGAGGTTACACACTCGCGCTCTTGAGGCTTCTCCTATGTTGGTTCACTGATCAAATCAAATAATCTCTCTGTGGCGTCATATGCTTCGGTCAAGCTTTGTACTTTCTGCTTGTAGTGCTTGGCCTTTGCTAATGGCTTTAATCCTTCGACAAGTTAAAGACCTTGTCTTTCTCTGTCATGTCTCAGATGTTAAGTATCAACCCAGTAAATTGTTTTACATATTCTCTGATTGTTTCAGTGTGCTTCAACATTCGTAACTTGCGCCTTGCAAGAACTTCAACATTTTGACCCTACTTGCTTGAACGACGCCTCCAGCTGAGGCCTGATTTCCTATTACTCTTACGGTGATATTAACTCAAGCATTCAAATAAGCTATTTCTGCCCTGACAACACCAATGACAGCTCTCACTTCCTCGGACAGCTCAAACATCATCTGAGTGATTTCTTTTTCTGCGCTATCAGTAGTTTCGACACGCTCTTCTATGTGGGCAACAAAGCCCGACGAGCTTTTCCCACGTTTGTAGCCACCTGACTGTGTGGCTTTATCTTTAAGGATCTCTACCCTTACCATCAACTCTTGAACAAACATCCAGTCTAAGAGACTAGCTACCGCATCGACCGTGTCAGCCTTGACATCAATCTCATTCAAGCGAGAATCTAAGGACTGAACATACTCCGACATTCCAACTAGGTCAACCATCTAGTTTTCTAGGACAAACAGTCGATCGACATGAGATTTGTCTCATTGATCTATCACATGTGAACTCATTGTAACTATTATAAGCCAAATTAAGCTTTGATACCACTTGCCATAGTCACACTTCAGAGGCAGCGAAATGGAGACTGTGCGGCACTTGCTCTAACCCAGCGAGCAAGTCAGTGAAACGAAAACGAAGAGCGGGTGTACAACTTGTGCAACCTCTATCACGGGCCTTGTAAAAATATTTTCAAAAAAGAAATAAAGAAGGTTTGGAAATACGTTTTTGTCTTTGAAAGACTATATGAAAATACAACAAGAACCACTTCAACTATATTGCATTCAACATATAACTGGTAGGTAGGAAGCTTCAAGAAGTCATACCCTCCATAGTACATTTTGGCGCATAAATAATGTGACACCATTGCATATGAAAATGACGATGAGTCAACAACTAAAATAAAATGAATGAAACTATCCTAACATGCAATAATAAAAAAATAACATAAAAGTATGATGAAAAGGGTTGAACAGGCATGCGGTCATGTGTAACACACACTGGACAAGCATGATCGTCACACCAGTCTCAGAAAATAAGTACAAATGTAATAAATTTTTATAATTATTGATTGAGAAATTTCAGTCAATCATAAATTGTCACATCATTATCTCAAATTTAATGGCAAAATTTAATTAAATTTTGAGACAATATTTCTCAAAATTAAATTGGACAAAAGTTTGGTTTATTTTGAAATATGATCAAAATTAAAGAAGATCCAAGTTTAATTAGTGGCTCAAGTCCATATGAATGATTCATGTCCATGTAGACAAGTCCAATAGGTCAAGCTCAAAGCCCAGGTCCAAAAGCCTATCAAGACTCAAGGTTCATGGAAGCTTTATAAATAGAGAAACTTTCCTTCATTTTCAAGGAGCCAGAAATTTGAAACTCCAGACAGAATTCACAAAGACAGAAGACTCTCCAAATTTTCAAGGATCAAACACGCTTTTGAAGCTAAAAGACACTTCAAAGGTGAAGCGATTTTCATAAACAAATGGTTCAAACATGAAGAACACACATCGTGTTCTTCACAAGTAGATCATCAAAGAAAATCAACATGTTAACGACTGATTCCACGATCAACAAGTCAAAGACCGATCATCTCTACCTGATCAACAAGTTAACGAACGATCCAAAAATCAACAAGTCAGAAACTGAACATCAAAGAAGATCAACAAGTCAACGATCAATCCAAAGATCAACAAGTCAGAGACCGATCATCAAAAAAGATCAACAAGTCAACAATCAATACAAGAATAAACAAGTCATAGACTGATCATCAAAGAAAATCAACAAGTCATAGACTGAACCAAAGTGAACTTGAAAACAAGCTGCAAAGCTCTCAAGACAAATCATCCTAAAAAAACAAGCTGCTAAGCCTCGATGTATATGAGAGAGAAAGAATCAAAGAAACATATTCGAGATTGTATTCTGCATTGCACACATTGAAATTAATACAATTATAAATTATTCATTTACATGTGTCTCACATTCATTTCGTGTGAACAAAAAAATTTGCATATATAGTTATAATATTGTATTATAAGAAAATAAGTAATAATACTCAATAAATAGTGAGTATATTTGCTAATTTTTTTTGAAAGTGTTACTTTTAGATTCGATTAATTTGATAAGTTTCCTTCCTTTTAATTCAAAAAAATATAAACATAACAAAAGTAAAATGTAATCTAAATTGAACCAGGTATGTAAGCCTAAAAAGATAGATAAGTTTACTAAAGTGTTCTTTCTTGAAAAATAGTTAAAAGGACAACATATGGAAAATGGCAAAAATAAGCCAATATTAAAATAATATAAGCTACTACTTAAAAGCGATCTACATAAAGTTTGGCTTCATTTTATTCATTATTTAAACTAATAAAAGTTATCCATGTTTAATTATTGATTAGGTATAAAGTACACCAAACAAATGATTTTTTTGTACCAAAAATTCAAAAGATTGCAGTTCGACCAATTGCAATGATCACATCCCTTGAATAAAAA
>JBBMEG010052710.1:0-13173 GCA_037832605.1 Cyclanthera cordifolia
TTTGCAGGCCCTTTCGTCCTCTACTAAACAAATAGTACTGTGGATAGACCGTTGACCAATTTTCGGCATCAACAGTTACTATCATATGTTAAGATATAGTTTAATTGATTTTGCTACTTTAGGTTGTTATGTTTCAAATTTTATGTTATTTTTGGAGTATTATATATTTTTCAAATTTTTGTTAGTTTTTATTTGGTTAAATATGTTATTTAAGTTATATTTTAAAAATATGTATAGTTGGTTTAAAGTTTTAATATTAGTATTTGTTATTATTGATTGAAGTAGGACAACTCTATATAGCTATTCAACTGTGTTTAACTTTGGAGTTTATTATGTTTAATTCAAGTTTATTAGTTTACATTTTGTTATCATTTGTTACTGTTCTGAAATCATTTTAGCTTCAATTAGTTTAACATTTTTTAGATTAAGTTCAAATTATAAACTTAGAAATCATTTTAGGTTCAATTAGTTTAACATTTTTAGATTAAGTAATGGTTTTTATCATTTGTTAGTTTACTTTGTTTATTTTTCTTGAACTTAAGTTGAGATTATAAACTTTGAAATAGTTTTAGGTTCAATTAGTTTAAAATTATGAATAAATGTTGGATCAATAACATAGATAGATTGTCTAATGAGTATGCTCAAGGCGTTAAACATTTTTTAGAAATAGCGAAGGAACATATAAACAATGAGGAGAAAACAAGATGTCCATGTAAAAACTGCATGAATTCATATTCGCACTTGGTAGATTAAATGAAACGTCATCTATTCAACTATGGGTTTTGCACATCATACTCTGTATGGATTGTTCATAGAGAACCATTTACTGTACCTCCTAATGCATGTACCAATGAATAGAACAATACATGAATTGGAGTGAAGTAATTAAAATGTGGTGAATGAAATGTTTAGACTAATTAATGAGAAGGTTGTACAAAGTGTTGAAGATGATCAAGATGGAGAGAATATATTTGAAAATGTGATTCCACCGACAATGAATGGAATTGATAGTACAAGTTTGTTCCTTAAGTTGATGAATGATGTATGTAATCAGTTACATGTTGGGTTACTCAGTTCTCTTTGTTAAATTTTGTGATAAAATTAATGCACTTGAAATTTTATAACGGTTTTGGAGAAATAGATCATTTGATATGCTTCTACAATTGTTGAAAGAAGCATTCCCAATTGAATGAAAGTTGTGCGGTCTAAGATTGAGTTATAATAACATTCATGTTTGCAAATATGACTCCATATTGTATCAAAATGATTATAAAGATTGTCTTAAGTATTCAATATGTGGTGAGTCTTGATCGATATAAAACTAACAACGGTATAGGAAAAAAGATACCTTATAAAGTATTACGTCATTTTTCATTAATATCGAGATTGCAGCGGTTGTTTGCTTTAAAATATTATGCTTCTGATATGAAATGACATAAAGAGAAGCATGTTGTGGAAGAATGTGTAATAAGACATCCTGTAGATGGTGATGGGTGGAAGCACTTTGATAAAGAATACCCTGAGTTCGCTTCAGATCGAAGAACTGTTCGTCTTTAACTTTCTTCATATAGATTTAACCCATTCAGAAATATGAGTACTGCGTACAACATGTGACCATTCATGTTAGTGTCATATAACTTACCGCCTAGGAAGTGTATGAATAAACAAATTTTATCATGTCATTCTTGATTCCAGGTCAGAAGTCTCTCGACAAGAAAATTGACGTTTACTTGCAACCATTAATTGAATAGTTACTATAATTATGACATACTGGAGTAGAGACATAGGACTCATTCACGGGTGACTACTTTAAAATACATGCTACTTTATTGTGGACAATTAATGACTTATCTACTTAAGGTGATTTTTCTTATGGAAGCACGAAAGGGTATCTAGAGTGTCCTATTTATAAAGACGAGACGTTGTTGAAAAAAAATTCAAAATAAAATTTCATACACGAGAAATTGTAAGTACCTCCCACATAATCACACTTGGCATCGAAGCAAGTTATTTGATGGTAAATAGAATTATGACGGTCCCCTAAAACTTTTAATGTCGATGATATACTGCATGAAATGAATATGTTTAATTTTCTTTTGTTCATTAAACACACATCTAAGCAAGATAAAAAATAAAACAAACAGAAATCAATTTGAAGAAAAGAAGCATTTTTTCAAACTCCCCTATTGTTCTTAACTTTTGTTGAGACATAAGTTGGATATTATGCATATTAAAAAAAAAGTGTGAGAACTTGATTGGAACATTGTTGAACATAGAAGGAAAAACTAAGGTTATGATCAATGCTCGTTTGGACCTTCAAGGTTTAAACATATTGAAAGATCTTTCATCTACAAGTAGTTGGTGGTCGGTGCGTAAAGTCACATGCTGCATATACATTAAATAATAAGAAAATGATCGACATGCGTAAGTTTTTAAGATTCGTAAAATTTCTTGATGGATTTGTATCTAACATATCGAGATGTGTGAACGTCAATGACGGAAAACTTTTGAATTTAAAAACTCATGATTATCATATTTTACTTCAACGACAACTTCCTATTAGGTTCGAGAATTTTTACACAAAGATATAGCTACTACTGTTGTTGATTTTGTTGATTCATTTGAGATCTTTGTGCGAAAAATATATGAACCAGTAACCTATATCGTTTTCCATCAGATATTATCATCATTCTTTGTAAGTTGGAAAAGATATTTCCACCTACTTTTTGATGTAATGATGCATCGTGCCATTCACTTGCCATACGAAATCTGAGTGGCCGGTCTTGGTACTTACAGTAGAATGTATCTGTTGGAAAGAAATTTGAAAACGTTAAAGCACTACGATAAAAATAAAAAACGTCTCGAGGGCGCAATAGCTAAGGAATACATGATGAACAAATCATAACTGTCTATTCATTGTATCTAAGTGGTATTGAAACAAGATTTAATAGAGATGAATGAAATGATGATTATGATTCTATTCGTGAGGTTTATGGTGATTTTGAACTATTTAAACAACGTGCAAGATCAATTGGTGCCCCAATAACAACAAAAATTGAGTATTACAAATAGATGTGTGTCGCATTAGTACGCTTTTGAATAATAATGAAGAGATAAAATATTATTAAGGAACATTTGAGAATATTTCGACCATGAGCTCAAAATGGAGAAGATTTATATAAGAAACATCAATTAATGTTTTCTGATTGGTTTAAACAAAAGGTTCTCAAAATGCATAAGATTAGAGATAACACTTACGAAGATTTGTACGCCATGGCAATAGAACCCGCATCAATGACACGATCTTATAGCAGATGCATTGTTAATAAGGTTCGATGTCCCATTAAAACACGTGATAATCGTGTAACTACTCAAAATAGTGGAATCATAGTTCCAGGTGAAGACGGTACTCAAGAAGACCCATTGAATTATTATAGTGTCTTAATGAAGTATTATATTTAGAATTTTTTAATCGTAGACGAGTAATGATATTTAGTTGCAGTTGGTTCAATACAGACAGTAAAAAAGGTAGGTCTCACTTTGAATTAGGACTTCGATCAATAAATACATCTTAGTATTGATACAAAGACGAACCTTATATTCTTGCTACTCAAGCACAATAAAATTTTATATTGATGACCCAAAGTATGAAAAAATTGGAAAATTGTGCAATTGGAACAAAATAAAAATGTTTGGAATGTTCCAAAAGTAGAAGAAACAGAAAAAGATGGTATCAATCTAGTTATTCATGGAAATGAGATAAGAGTAGAACAATCATTAGATGTTAATTCTTACACAAAGAACGATGTAGATCTAACTTTTATTCATGTGCCATCAAGTGTAATACAAAGTTGTGATAATGAAAATGATTCTATAAATGACAAAGATGAAGATGAAAAAGAAGATCAAAATAATTTCAAAAATAATAAAGATGATTAAATTTTTTGATAATTGACTTTCATACTCTATATTTTGGAATATAGTACGATACTTGTTTAATGATATATTTTAATTATAACATGCATAGGTATGTTATGACTAGGCCACACGGTAATGAAGCCATCCATTTTTTCATAGATGAACCTGATGAAAATGTTAAAAAGTTATTTTCAATTCGAAAATCCCAACATACGATGTAGTGTCAGGATAGTATAGAACCAAGTTCGACATCAGTTAATGGTAAGAAATCATACTTAAGCATTTAATGATATATTTAAAGTGTAATATGGCTAATATTAATATTTCTCATTGTCGAATAATTTTGATATCGATTTAAATGATAATTTTCTAAATAAATTTACCACACAAACCATGAGAAAAAGTATAAAGAATTTGAGGAGAAGTGTCAAAAATTAGAAGAGGAGAAAAGATATATTGACTTTGAAACAAATATTCTCTATTTCCAAGGAAACATCTAAAAAAGCTAGTGAATCTCATAGTAAAGTGCAACATGACCATAGTGCTGGTTCTAAGAGCTTCACGCATATACGAGAGAAGATAATTACATTATATATTTTGTATTTTTTTATTGATCATCATTTATCAAACGTGGTTCAATGTATTTCTCATTCTTTATTGTAAAATGAATGACAAATAGAAAAAACGAGAAGGTCGGATATTGGGACCGATTGAAATGTTTCATACAATTCACTATCAAGAAGAAAAAAGTTATCATCACAAGAAATAGAACAGGCTTATGTAAGTATTAACTATAATTATTTGATTTTTCTGTAATATATAATGTTTACTAATTTTATTTATTATTATTGCAAAAAATGTGTGATATCTATGAATAATCACAAAGAAGCTCACAACCTAGACAGAACCTGAGAGACGGGGAATTGAAACTCGATCGGATAATGTATAAGAAGATGGTTGACAGTCAACATCAATAAGAAAAAAAAAATTCAGTGCTCTCCCTCATCTAGTAGTGAACTAAGCCTAAATGAGCTTGAACTATTAATACAACTGATGGAAGAAAATGAACAATGCAAAGACGAAGATGAATGTCGCCAAATTAAAGATGAACGTCGTCGGGAAGAAGATGAACGTCATCCAGAAGAAGATGCACGCCGAGATAAAAGAGCTGAGGAAGAGCGTCAAAGATTTGAGGAAGAGTGTCGAAAATTAGAAGAGGAGCGTCGAAGATTTCAGAGCATGATCCCATTTTGGATGAATCAGTAAAGCGGATCACAAGGCGGATCAAAAGCGAAACATTCTTTCAAGGTATGTATTTAGTATTAACTTAACTAATATAGTAGTATAATTCATTGGATATAGTGTTGACATGTTTCATACTGTTAGTAAAATTATATGTGATATTATGGCTATCCTACATAAAAGATAGTCCATATGTTATATGTTTTCTCTAATTACAGGTGTTTTCAAGATTTAGAAATTGTGTAACTACGTCATGATGTTGTCCGATTTTTTTAATTTATTATGTTCTTTCATTTTGAAAGTGTGTTTAATTGTTTTATTAGAGTGACAAAGTTAAGTTATTTCAACTTTAAAAATATGTTGATATGTAATATATTTTTCTTTTTAGGTGGTCTTATAACTTACATACAACTTGATGAATGTAAACGAAACTCGGTGGATATATCAATTACAACTCGGTGGAGGAAAAACTTACAAGGTTAAATGGAATTTGATTTTGTAATTCTTTTATAAAGCTTGGTGTTTTAATCCTTTAAATAGAACTTAATGTGTTGTAATCATTATAATGAAACTTGGTGTTACAATCATTTTAATTGTTATTGTAAACTTATTGTTATTTCTTATATATCAAATTAATGTACTATGATGATTATTTGAAAATTTTGAAAGTATTGTCTTGATTATGAAAAAACAAAGAAAATTTTTAAATTTGAGAATTTAAACAAGGAATACAGTCCCTTCTTCCTTAAGAGTCAAGCATATTTGACATATGTTATCTTAAGGAATTGTCGTCGGCTTGGAGAGAATTGCCAACGGCTGTATGTCGTTGGCCAAAAAAGTATTATCGACGGTTAAATGTCGTCAGCTAAAATAGTATTACCGACAGCTAAATGTCATCGGACAAAAGCACATTTTTTACGGCGACATGTCGTAAGCGAAAAAATATTACCGACAGCTAATTATAGTCGACATTAAGCCAAAATTGCAACGTTGATTTTTCTGTGGGAAATAATAGATTTACCGAGAGTAAAAATTTCATCGTCGATAATCCTTTTCCTGTCGAGGTTTTCTCGACTATTTTCTCGATGTCCATTTTACCGACATTTTTTATCGTCGGTAAAAGTAAACATTTTTGTAGTGTTTTCTTTGCTTCATACATTGATGAAGGAAATTTGAAAAACTTATGTCACTCCATCCAAATCTAACTTTCAAATCATACTACTTCACTAATATAAACAACTTAGTAAATATCTTACATCCCATATAATAATGATTTCTCAGTATCGTTAAGCAACTTCTCAAATCTATTCAGAATTTTTCAATATTCTTCTTGAACTTCAATCATTTCCTTAACACCTCTAATATATTTTCTTCATTCGTCCAAGTGAGGAGATTCCCTATGGACAGCTGAACTAGGAAGTTCTTCCCCATGACAAATCAAATTTTATAACTTTCATCAATGTCGTTGACATATAAATGGTTTCTAATATCATTGCGACTATGTTTTCATATTTCCCACATTCCAAACACGGGCAACGAATGTTTGTACTATAGAATCCATATTCAATAATTTTTCCACACCAACTAAATTTTTTTTGATAATCTACTTTTGTTCCTCCATGATTTATCCATTATTTAGAAATTTGTTAAATGAATCACATAGTAATTAGTAATGGGCCTCGATTCCAATATCGAGTCAAGTAAATAAGAAAGCTATAAAAGATGAGTTGCAGAAAAGAATCAATTTCTTTACAACTTGTGTACAAGATGAAACCATTTGGTGAAGAAAAAAGAAGTATGTCTATACGTGCAATGCTTAAGCTATTCCAAATACTTCTTTCTTTTCTTTTTCTTTTTTTTATAATCATTTGGTTTTTATTTTTTTTATTTTTGAAATTTAAGCCTGCAATTACTATTCCAACACATAGCTTTTATTACTTTGAAATCTACATCTTACTTGTATTTTTAAAAACCAAACAAAATTTGAAAGCTAAAAAAAAAACTTCAAAATGCTTCTTTTGGTTTATGAAAATTGGTTAGGATTCACATAAGAGAATATGAAACAAATTGTTAGATGATCTGATTATGACGAATGTGAACTATGTTATGTGATGATATGTGATAACCTATTGTTGTGCAACATGTTAATTAGGCTACTATTTTTGTTGTGAAGAGCATACATGAATGATGTTAATATGAATATTTTTTGATTCTATGTTGCTTTGTTATAGTAGTGTGACGCATGCTAATTGTCGTTTAGTAGTATGAGATGTCAAACGTGTAATTAGGATGTTAGATGCTTGCATGTGTGCATGTTAATTACTGTTTAGTAGTATAGGATGTCAAACACATAACTAGGATGCTATAGGTTTGCACGTGCACATGCTAATTACTGTTTAGTAGTATGGGATGCCAAACATGTAATTAGGATGCTATTTATGTGCTTTCCTGTCTTGCTTGGCCGCTTGGTGGTATGAGACACTAAGTTGTTTTTCGTGGCAATTGTTTGTCTTGAGTCATTCATAAATAGTTTGGTTAGTTTGTTAATTATCATCTAGATGTAGTAGATGATGAGATGGACCATGCCCCTCTCATCTTTGGAGATGGAATGTATTTGCTCCCTTTAATAGCTAGGAATGCGATGTCACATGCCGGCCCTAGCATAGCGTAGTTTCAAGACTGTTAGAGTGGTGCCTTGATCAAAATGTAAGCCTGCTATGTGAGGATCTTTAGCTTTAGGTGATGGGTGTGGACGGACGTCATAATTGTTATCGAGGGCCGACGGTAGTTGTGTTCAATGTCCACCTTTCGCAAGTCTATGTTTAAGCATGTGTGAACCTGGACTAGGGCAGCCTGTGCAGGCCTAAACACTTTTAGGTTTTTAGTAGCATGTGGTGTATGCATACACACTCTGGCCATTGGGTGAAGGCTCCTCGAGATAGAGACGTCAATATATCATTCGTTGTTAGTCTAGAACCATTAGCTGGTTCAGTGCACCTAGGGCCACACAAAAGAACCATATGTGTGCTTTCTGAGCCATGTAACATACTTCATGTGCAAGTTATTTCGGATGAGTGCTCTAGGGGCCTCACAAGGGAGACATGAGTGTGTCTTCATGTTGGGTAACGTATCTCATGACCCAGTTAGTGATGCATTGTGTTTGGGATTAGTTGAGCATGTATTTACTTTTTGGTGTAACTGGACTGTGTATAGTGTACCCTGGATGGGGGATTCTTACTGAGTATGTTTATACTCACCCTTATTATGATTTTTCATCAAGTAAGCATGAACTGTAACTGAAATGCTTGCTGGAGAGAAGCTAGCAGGATAATAGGGAAGTCGCTGAATAGTCATATATTTACTTTTAATATTTGAGTCATTCTTTCATCATGTTGTTAAGTTTTGTAATGTAGTTATCTAGAAATAGTTTTTAATTATTTTTATTATTTGTGAACTCTGGCAAGAGGATAAATTATTTATGTTTGGAATTAATTGAAACAATAATTTGGATTTGAAAAAATGATTTATTTCATAGAATTGTTTATAAAGTCGGGTCCTTACAAAAGTATATAGCTATTTGCTATCGTTTCTCCCACTTAAAAAACCAATTTTAGACAAATTCCATCCCCTCTAAAATTGAAACAGCAAACATGTCTTTTGAAATCAAGAACCAAAAAACTTAGGGCAAAAATTCCCCAAAAAATCAAGAAATCTCATGATTTCTTCTTCGATGGAATTAGCATGTACAACAAAAAATCTTCATTAGTATCACATGTCTTTCAAATGGCCACTGGAAGAAAGAACTTTGCTTTTCACCTCGTTCCATTTGCATTTTGGGACACACGATCAGGTTAGCATGTTGGGTCCAGGTCGTGAATTCGTGGGTAAGGATTTTCACAATCTCAACTCTTTTTTCATGTTGATCGCAATCTTCTGATCCCTTTTATTTTATTAGTTTGTGATTTAAGGGCGTGTTTGTGTTGAGGGTTAACTTAACTCAGTTTAAGTTAACACCTCTAACACTAGTTTGTTTCACGGATTAAAAAAAATCCTAACCCGTGCGAATGAAACACGATTTTTCTCCAAAATTCCACACTAACCCGACTTGTTTCTCTCTCTCAGTCACGTCCTTTCGATTTCTCTCTCTCTCCGTCACTCTCTCTTTTTTTTTTTTTCTCTCTCGTTTATTCAGATCTTACCTATGCTTCTTCTACATTTCAATCTCACACTCCAACAAATCCCCTTTTCTCAATTTTAATCACCCCCTAAAATGCTTTCCGCCGCTCTTCGGTCAACCTTCACCGAACTACGTACAAAACACCTCCGCCTCCACCGAAACCCTAATCCCCTCCCTCGTCCCTCAAATCCTTCTCCGTTAGAATGTGCACTCAAACTCCACCGATCGAACACATCGTCCTCTTCAAGGTCAAAGACGCCATCGATTCATCCATGGTCAATGACATGCTCGCCGGACTCAACAGCCTCACCTCTCTCCCTCAAGTCCTCCATTTTTACACCGGTTCACTCCTCTGCAACCGCTCCGTCGCCTCCGATTTCACGCCGGTTCACACCATCGATTTTGGTAACCTTTCTTTTGATTTGGATGGTTGCAGAAGAGAGATGAAAAATGTTCTTGAAGCTTAGATTGTGTTTGAGATTTTGATTCACAAGCAAAAATCAGAGGTTGAAGATAAAATAGAGGATTTCTCTTTTATATTCTTTCTGTGTCAGTAATTTGAAAAAGAAAATAAACTTATGAATTTTTGATCTTCCAAGTCATAATCAAATAAAGAAAAAGAAGATAAAAATCTTGCCACATGTACTGACACATTCATTTAACGTGGATGATTTTTGATCTTCTATTGTCAAGTTTCTAGTGTGGAATTGTTTTATTTTACTTTTTAAATTTTAGTTTAGTCTATATATACAAATAGTAATAGAAGTTATCTTACTCGTAATGAAATGTTTCTTTTTTTTTTTTTTTTTTTTTTTTTTTAATAAAATTTTCCAAATACTCAACCAAAACCGAAACATCCAATACAATCACCCTTCAATATAGAGGTCACCATCGGGGAGAGCCCCCTCCAAAAAGAAGCTTTCATCTCCTCAGAGAGAGATAAAAAGTTCCAAACAAAAGCATTCTCGCGGGGGCTTTTGGCCAACAAGCCGGCTACCCCATTACAAGATCTATTACAAGAGAGGAAAAAAACATTCCCCAGCTTTTGGGATAAAAACCCAATATCCAGCACAATATTCTTGAACTCCGTCATGTCCCTTACAACACCCATCAAAGCTTGCACCACCCCTTTTGCGTCAGATTCCACTATTAGCGGCAGAATCCACGAACCTAACTCCACAATATTATTCCTCAAGCCTTCCTTAATCGCCACCCCTTCAAAAACTTTCACTCAGAATTTTTGAACCCTGCAGTAATCGGCCTCCCTTTGTTGTCCCGAACAATCCAGCCAATCTTCTCCGCCCTTGATCTTGGGCACATAGAGACATCCGTGAAATGTTTCCCATTATATTTTATAAGATTGAAAAAAAGTGAAGGGCGTGTTATTTTCCTCTCTCTTCTACCTAGTTTTTTGTGAAATGGTGATTTTTTTTTTCTTAATTTAAAAACAATCTACCATTCTGGATTTTTTTTTTTTTAAATCCTACCAAAAAATAGTTGAAATCTTTAAAATCAATTTATAATTTTCTAACAAAATTGAAAACTGAAATACTATATTTTAAAATCAATTCATACTTTATTTATGTCATCTAATGGATTTATTTGAAATGAAAGTTGTTTTATCTAATTTATTACCTATTAATTTCATTTTTAAAAAATAATTATTATTTTTTTTTACAAATGAATTGATAGTTTAGAATTATATTTGGAAATAGACTAATTTAAATTTTGTAAATGGATTTTAAACTAGGAAAAAGCAAATCTAAAATTTTGATTTAAAACCTATAAATAAAAGTTAGTTGTAGAAATAATGTGTATTGAGTTCGAGATTTGCTCTTCTACATTATAAATGCGGATCAACTAATAGCAGTGTTAACGATACTTTACACGTGGCAAAATCAATTTTTTGATTAGCGAACCTACTACGCCATTGACCCTCTCGATCATAATAGATAAAGTTATTTTTAAAATGACAAATATATATTTATGTAATGGATATTTAAATTCTTATTTTATTATTAATTAGTGGTATATAAATCGAAAATAATAAAATTTAGAAACGAATTATCATATTTTAAAATAACTCCATACTTTATTTAATTTATTGTATTTAAATTGAAAAAAATCAACCCAGGTTAATTTAACATTCATAACAAATATATTTAACTTAACGCTACTTAACTTAACTCCTGCTTAACTTTATCTCTGCCACAAACAATACTCAGTTTAACTAGCTTAACTTAACCCTAGCCACAAACGCAGCTTAACTTAAAACTCAGATTAACTTAACACTCATCTTAACTTAACTCCTCTTAACTTAACTCCTTGCCCCAAATACGCCATAATAGTCTATGGTATTTAATGTACTTTATTCAATTATTAATAAAAGTTATTATTTTCATTAACTGCACATTTAAATTACAAACGCCATTCAACCTTATTGCATAAATTGAGTTAATGGCGATACACCCCTCGACTAAGACAAGGATGCTTAAGTCCTGGTGACATTGTTGGTACGATCTACTTTGCAATGATTGTAGACTCTAATCTTGGTTGTTCATGTGGATACATGTTAGTGTTGTACAAGTTTTTGTCTAAAGATTAGAGGCCGTTGCAATTATTGCAAAACGGGTCGTACCAACAAAGTTATCAAGACTTAGGCGCCTTTCTTTAGTTTTTTATGTCTCACATACTTGTCCAAGTGTGAATCACATTAATGCGATATAGTTGAATGATGTTTGTATATTAAATGCATAATTAAAAAATAATCATCTTTATTTAATAACTGAAATAACACATTAAATATTTTGTTCTTTAATTATAAACTACTAGCTTTTAGAGCACAACCCATAAGAAATTATTAGGGTTAAATTCCTTACAGCGATGTATAGTTAGCTAGATCAGCTCTCATCAATTTAATTTAAGGCAATCCTCTAGTCGAAATATGTGATGCTAGCTAGCCATATCTTTGTAAAAATCACAAGCAAACACCCCTAAGATATTGATGGTTTTATGGTCTTCAAGTTATACTTGTAATGATAGTTATTGATTTAATGAACAAAATTTTAGACTATGGTTCTTAGTTTTCCATATAATAAAGTATAGTGACGACTTGAAGTATATTCTAATTTAAAACAAAGTAGAAATCAAACTAAGAGTCAAGCTTACAATTTTCTAAAAATAATGTGAAAATTACAGTATAGAATATTGTTTTGATAAATAAAGATATCTACTCAACTTGGCTTATATCAACATTAAAATGAAAGAAATAAACAATACATATGTGATTCAAAGTGTGGTTATACCTTTAAGAAAGCAGGTAGATTTTGAATAATTACACCTAAACAAAGGCGTTGATTAAATTATTTCAACCTATTAATTATAGTCTGAATACATGATATGATTTCTGAAAAAAATAAATAAATAAAGAATCAGTTTTGTGCAGTTATTAGTACTTATCTTAATTGTTGCAGTATGGTATGTGTGATAACTTGAATTTTAATATTAATGAAAGACAGGGGCAAGTAGATGGAAAGGATTGATAACGCGTTAATTTTATTGTTAGAATGTAATTCAGTTTAGTACCACGGACAAATTCGATCCTAAAAATCAGTATTTGATTCTCATTTATTTAAAAGTAGTGACCCTCTATACGTAGAGTTTGTAGTCTCTCTTCCTAATTTATACTCCAAAAAAAAAAAATGTGTGTGAAAAAATGTGTGTGTGTGTGTGTGTGTGTGTGTGTGTGTGTGTGACCACCACCTACCCAATGCTTGATGCATAAGTAAATAAAAGATAAAATATATAAATTAGTTCAATAGTAAAATATATATTAA
>JBBMEG010052721.1:0-16334 GCA_037832605.1 Cyclanthera cordifolia
TTGATTAGTAGTCTCGATATATATCATTTCTGGAATTTACAGGATTAGCATAAATTTTTTGGTAATCTTAAAGTTACATTGTTATGCTGCCGAAATTTCAATTAATTTAACTAAGGTTGCAGTTATATCATGCTTGTTGAGTTTAGAGATGATTTATTTTGGTGGTTTGCTGACATTTTCAAGACATTGTTTCTTATTTGCCTTGAAATAGACAAACCATCACTTAGATTTTTTTTAATTCAAGTTTTGATACTTTTAATGTCGGTCACAAATGGTGACCTATTATAATAAAGCCAAAAGTTTAAATAAAAATGGTGCCCCACAATACGTGGTGACCAATAAAAATCAGTTTTTTAAAAATTAAAAAGCTCATTTTTAATATCAGGCACATTTAACCGTCACCAAAAGTCTTTAGTGTCACTCATAATGATCGACACTAAAGGGCTTTGGTGTCGGTTTTGACCGACACTGAAGGGCTTTGGTGTCGATCATGGCCGACACTGAAGGTCTTTGGTGTCGGTCTTGCCCGACACAAAAGTGTTTTGGTGTCGGTTCTTTCTGCGTGACACTAAAGACGTTTGGTGACGGATTTTGCTAGTCACCAAAAGTGACCATCACGAAATGTCTTTAATGACACTGGTATTAATGACGGTCGTTTGTCCGACACCAAATATATTTGGTGTTGGCATATGACCGACACTAAAAGTTCGGTTTCTAGTAGTGAGGGTATCTGTCTCATTTTCTCAAAACTCTTGAGGTATTTTAGGACTATTATTCTTAAAATAGTGTGATTTCTTGCCTAAAGGTAAATGATCCTTCTTGGAATACTTTATTGCATACCTGACCGACATCTTGTCAATGTATGATGCCTAAGATAAGGATAGCGTACTCTTTGATCGATTCTTTATTATCTAGATCTCAAGAACGTACAAAGTGTCACTCAAATCCTTTATCTATATTTAGTTAGCTAGCCACTACATGATATCAGTTAACACTCTTACATCATTCATAGTTAGTAAGATGCCATCTACATATAATATCATGAATGCTACTTTCTTATTAATGATTTTCTTGTAAACACAAGGTTCATCAAACATCATCAAATCCATTGTTCCAAACACTAGTTACTTGCTTCAATCAATAGATGAATTTTACAAGTTTGCAAACCTTTTACTTTTGTCCCTTGGATTTAAACCCACTAGGTTGTTCATGTAGGTTTCTTCTTCAAGGATTCTATTCAAGAATAAAGTCTTAACATCTATATTGCAAGGGGTTGTGCCTTAAAACCTAACAGTTTGTACTTGAAGAATTAACATTTAATATTTGACACTTAATGTTAAATTTTAGTTATAAATAATAGTTATTATTTTTGATAAATGTGCATTTAGTATTCAAACGTCATTCAACCTTATCACATTAGTTGGATTAATGTCAATATACTCATGGTTTATTTTGATGTACACTTGGACAAGTATGTAGGGCGTACAAGGGAATCTAGTTCCAAGTTAATAACCTAAAACATCTATAATATATGGACTAAAGCTAGGGCGCCTAAGTTCTAGTAACATTGTTTGGTGTGACTCACTTAACAAGAGTTGGAAACGACACGATCCTGGTTTTTCATGTGGAGACATATGAGTAGGGGTGCTTGTGCAAAAGAAGTTTTTGCATAAGACTAGACTAGGAGGTTTTATGATTGAGCTAGTACTTCTGTTATAGACTCGCATCAACTACTTCCCTAAAGATGATAGTATACCAATGTGATCTAAATCCTGAGTGCGTTGTGAACTCCTACTTTATGAAAGCGTCTTTTGATGTGCATGGGTTAGACTGGCCAAACAGCCTTGGTCAATATGCCTCCCATCTTGAGGATTGCCGTAGTGAGTGGCTGGGAATGCAACGTCACAAGAAGAAATTCACACATTTTCTAATATTGACGAAGAAGTAGAGTTGTTCTCTTAAAAATGAAGCTTGAATAAAGAGATTATGCCTCTCATTGACTTGAGAAGACATTCGTTTATAGTGAGACTATAAACAACTTATTCATTTGAGGAATTAGTGGTCAAGTAGAAAAATGTAATCATAGTGGTAGAACAAACATTTTGACTCAAATATGAATTATGAATAAGACCGTGAAGGATCATATGAAAAATGACCAATTATATCACTAGACACTAACTTGTCGTATAGTGTAAGAAAGATTTGCACATGTCTTAGTGGAACAAGTCTGTTGTTAACAAATAAGGATGGATCCGAGGTCGTTATTGCTTTCAACCTATAAATCCAACAGTGTTTAGGCTAGCTCATAATTGATGGTAGACTATTTAATTAAATTTGTAGATGAATTATGTAGGACATAATTAATACGAGTGTTAAGTTTAATAGTTAAACTTAATTAATTAATATATTTGATATATTAATTTAACAGAAAAAAATAATTTATTTGATAAATTAATTATAAAGAATTATTGGATAATTATATATTGAGAGAACTCAGTTGTTAATATGTTGGACATATTAATTTAATAATCATTGGATATTTATTAAGTTGAAAATATAATTAATATGTTGAACACATTAATTGATTTAATAAGTATTACATAATTATTAAATAGAATATTAATTAATATGTTAGACATAATAATTGAATCATTAATTATTAGATACTTATTAAATGAAGAATATTAATTAATATGTTTGACATATTAATTGAAATAATAATTATTAGATAATTATTAAAGTAGATAATTAATATATTGAATATATTACTTAAATGAATTTATTTATTTATAATATATTGGATAACTACTCAAAATATGGTTATGTAGCATATATGGAAAACTATTGAAAACAGTAAGGAGTTTAAAGCCGAGGTTGAGAACCTATTAGATAAAATGATTAAGACGTTACGATCAGAACGTGGTGGAGATTATATGGACCTAGAATTGCTGAACTACTTGGTAGAAAATGGAATAACGTCCCAATTCTCGGTGGCTAGAACATCTTAGCAAAATGTGTTCATAAAGGAGAAATAGAACCCTTTTGAAAATGGTTCGATAGACAATAAGCTTTGCTTAACTACCGATACTCTTTTGGGGATACGCATTGAAGACCGCCTTATTTATTTTGAACATGGTACTTACAACTAGTATCTTCGAGAGGACGAAAAGGTAGTTTACGTTACTTCATAATTTGAGAATATTTAGTCTATGTACTGACGGCAAATCTGAAGAAGTTAGAACCACATTTAAAACTATGTCTTTTCGTAAGTTACCCCAAGGAAACGAGAAGAGTTATTTTAATAACTTAGATAAGAATAAAGTGCTTGCGTAACAAACAAAACATTCTTAGAAGAAGATTATGTTAGAAACCATAAACATTGATCGTCAATAGTGTTGAAAGAATTAAATTCCAATGATGCAACATATCCTACAACTGGTGTTTTTTAGGAAGATCAACAAGGGTTGTTGACAGCTCACCAACATTGAATGTAATAGCTTGGTCCATAACCGTCAGGTTATACCATGGAGGTTACTAATGCATGGAAAATTTATTAAAAATTTTGGCAGAGTTTCCCTTAAAATATGGAAAACTCATAACTGCAAAACTTGTAAATCAGAACCTGGATATTTCAAACTCCTTTAAAACGACCCTGGAAGTATAAAGCAAAGCATTCAATCTATCCAAGCAGTCTAACAGTTTAAACATAAATATAAATCCTAAGCTCTCGATTTCAAAACTATAACAATTAAACTAAGTTATTACAAAAAATCGTGCAGAAGTAGATGCAATGACTAAAACCAAAAGTGAAAACACCACATAACTCAATGCACCCTTTAGGTTTATCCTCAGCTGTCAATCATCCATCCGAGCGCGTACCTCCAACTATATTTTAAATCTATAACCAACATAAAACAAAGGGCGAGTCTATGAAAAGTCAATAAGAAACCCCACACGGGGTGCACCTAACATATACAACCAAAGCATGCATAATCAAAAGCCTATAAGTAACATGCACAAGCAAACAGGAACGTATCCCGACTCTCGAGTACTTGTGCCACGCGTCCCATACCACATGACGATAATTGAAGAGAATTCTCACGACCAATGCCATGAGACTCGAAAAGCCATTACGCCATCCTATCGCATTTGGCCGAACACCTCGATACTTTGAAGTCACTCAGGCATCTTCCGGGTCCCTTTGGTGCCTGTAAGGCAAACAAGAACCTATCAGGTTTCCCTAAAATATACTAAGCATGTTGGCATCTCGTCCAGCTGTAAACGTAGGTATTTGCCCAAGCATTACGAGATACATTAGTCGAAGCCTGGACCAAGTTTCCGCTTGACAATTAGGAACTCATACAGTCTGTGGTGCTCTGACTATGGTTTAATTAAAAGTAAATCCTATAGTATCTCGAGTAACTCCCTGGATATTAAAAAGGAATGTGGGAGGACCAACCAAGATTGGCTACCCAGCACGTTAAATAAAACCCTGTGATCAGACCCGATGGTCATGTGAGTTCTTAGGATGGTTGTAAATCGTCCTTCTACAAGCACAATCGCTTACATCTGACTACCTCAGTTCGTTAGAGAACGTTGCCGCGTCCGGCCACCCCAATAGATCATTTTTGATGTGCCACATAGCAATAGAACCTATGGTCTACTACAATTACCCTATGGTGGAGCAAAGACATGTCTAGGTCATGTGACCGACATGCTCACACTATGAAGGAATGAAACTCAATACTCTTTTTAACACATCAACGTGCAACAAATCCTATGACCTAATACAATATGCTTATATGTGAAGAACTAGCAGACTTCTCAAAATTACATCCTATCCAAAACAACCAACAAACAATGCAAGGTATTACAAGGACGTGCTAAAAATACAATCAACCTTCAAACTATTAAAAATACCTAGCACGCAAGATAACAATTCATAAAATACATCTTACATGATTCAGTTCAGGGGCTTATACACAACAAGAGATCGTCCAAGGATACATGTTATAACTACGATAATGATCATGCATCAATTATTAGAACTATGCTGCACATGAGTATCAATAGGTAAACTAAGGTAAAAAACCATATACGATCCCGTAAACAAAGAACCGTATATAAATCTCACCAACCAATTCGGAAGCAGAATACAGTTTAAACCATGATGGTCTAATATGTAAAATCAAGAACAAAGAGATTAAGTTAGGCAACCAAACCCGATTACGGTTCGTTACCCTTGGTTTTAATAGAACAGGCTACTAAAGCCTTTAGTCTAGAAGAATGCCCTAGCTAAACCCCTAAATCGACAATTAAAAAACAAGATACACATAAGCATTCAACAACACAATAAATAGTAAAGAATAAATTAAGGGATTCGAAGGTTCCAACATCAATTACTCAAATCAAACTAAAAGCCTTCAATCTAACCCGATAAAAGCTCTTAGAACGATCTTGAACTAGCTCAAACTTGAATTTTAGAGAACAAGCATTGGTCGGGTAGTCGAAGCCCTCCAAAATAAATTCACTCTTTTAATTCTAACTTGTAGAAATAGTGGAACGAGGTTCAATCCCAAAGAAGTTATGAATTAATTTCCCAATGTTTGAAAACAAATAAAATGAGGATTTTTGTATTGGAATGAAATCTTAAATAAAACAATAAAAATAAATAAAACAAACAAATTACGAAAACTTCAAATTCAAGGGTTTAGTTTAATTCAATTGTAATATTGATCATAGACTAACACAATTAATTTATTTTTCTTGAATTCAAGGAATTAGTCTACCTATTTGGAAAAGCACAAGAAATAATTGTTCTACTATTTTATTAACTTTGACCCAGCATCAAAACCAAACCTTATTATTCAATCAATTGGGCATATAACATTACTTAACAACTAAATAATAGCATTAAAATTAGTGAGAACGACCAAATCAAAATAAATTAACCGAGACGACTACAAATTAATTATTATTTTTTATTTGTTTCACTAAGGTCTATCATGCAAGCTATGTAGTTTGGAAAAGCCACAATCACACACAGATGAGCCAACCTCTTGCTACAATTTACAATCGCAAAATCATGTATAATATGGATCAATTGATGAGAAACTGAAGCGTCAATTTAATTTATCAAAAATCGATCATAAATAAAAACGAGAAACAAATAATCATTTCAAATAAATATTTAACCTTATTCAACACCTCACAACACTACAATTGAATACAAACTAGACTTGAACTAGAATAAGAAAAACTAACCAAACATGAAAGAATAATAAAAAATAAAATAAACAAAATTGAAAGCAAACCCAACTAAAAACGCAGGTCAAAGTAAACCTTCTTTTCTTTCCTATTCTTTCACGGCTGCCTTCCCAAAAAATTAAAACCTTTTTATTTCTCTTTCTCCCATCTAGTCGTCGCTCCTTCTGTTCAAACCTACAAATATATATTATTTGCGTCAAAACTTCCTTCCTTTATTTTATTTTTTTATTTAGCATCAGTTTTATATATATATATATATATAAAATTTAAATTTCAATATATTTTCTTATTTCTTTTTTTTCCTAAACTAAAACCAAAATTTAAATTTAAACATATTTTTCCAATAATTTTTACGATTCAATTCATAAATTAAATATGGAAAAGTATTTATAATTAATTACAATATTTAATCTGTATAAAAAAATGATATTCAATATCATTCATACAGTAACTTTGCTTTCAGAAAGAGATTCAGGTTGGGTACAATCCTCAGTGAATAGCTCAAACAACAATTCTAGCTTAATATGAGTTTAAACTTAAGCAAGCTTTGAATTCCAAGCTTATCACTTGATCGAACTCAACACAAGTGTTCTAGCCCATGCCACTTAATTTAGTGTTCTAGCCTTGTACAAGCTTCACTCGAACCGTCAACTAGGAACATCTAACCAAAGACATGCAAGCTTAATACCACAAGCCAAAATCAAAGAAACATGAACCAACCAACCATATAGTCTTACAAATCACAACTTACAAACCAAACCACGCCTTGCAAGCATTCTTAGAAACCAACTCTTCTCGGCTAACTTCTAAAGAAAGTAAAACCAACCTTAACACACTAAGATCTCAATTCCATCAATAACCCTTCACGATCCCTTTCAATTCCATGAATGACTTCTCTGTTTAGCTCGATTCTGAAATTTTTCCGTCATCGATCGATTTTGCAGAATGATCGGTAGCAGAATCTTTGGAACATTTGGAAATAGGGATAATTGGTTTTCAGGTTATGTATGAATTTTGTGCCTTTACGAAATAAAAAAGGTACGAATTTAGTATTAGAAAAAAAAATTATGATGATTTTGATCTTATGATTTTTATCTATATTATGTGTCGTTTTGAAATGAATTGAATTGTTTTTGACGGGTTTTATTTTCGGTAACATGAAAATACCTTGTTATGCTGCCCGATTTTCTTTACAATTGAATTCCCTAAGTTATTTCAAACTCTAATTCAAATTTTACTTTATTGCAGACATACGATGAGTTCGTCGGATCAGCACGTGGAAGGACACGTTAGACGTCTAGGGATAGGTCTTCCTCTTTAGGTTAGGGTCATTAGTTATTTACTCTTTTCTTTGTTATTCACATTGTATTAAGAATATTGTTTTAACATTTTATTTTATATGTAATGAATGACTATTTTATTTTCGTTATTTATGTTTTACAATTTGTTTTTCTAATTTCAATGTTTAGATGGCTCAAACATTTCCAATTAAAGTCATATGCAATAAACGTTTACCAATTAAAACTCATTTATATATATTCAGGAAAAAGAAACAAAAACAGAGAGCAAAGGCGACAGAAAATTATTCTGTCACCATTTCCAACCAAATGCGACGAAAACCCTATTCCTTCGCATTTGCCTTCAGAAGAATTCCTCCGTCGCTGGTGGTAGGTAACGGCGAAGGAAAAATTTCGTTGCCTTTCCCGTGAAGAGCAGATCCGACGAAGAACAAATTTCGTTGCACTTGGCTTCGCCGACGGAGCAAATGCGACACAAAAGGCGACAGAATTAGCTCTGTCGCCGAAAGCAACGATGACGGAATTTGACTCCGTCGCCGAATGAATCATTTCTTGTAGTGATAAGATGTATTATGGGTTCGTCAATGTTAGTGTACTGGATTTATCGATCTACTTAAAGTGTCATATTTTAAAGTTTATATCATCGCTTTTATATGACTATATTACTAAAAAAATTTGTGATATAATTATACTTTATCAAGGGTATTATAGAATACTTTTGAAATATAGTATACAATGAAGTATGTTATAATTTGCATTCTAAGAGATAATATAGATTAAGTTCCTGGTACTATTGGCATGTTAGTGTGCCTGAAGGAATTTAAAACATCATGAAATAATAATACTATGGATAATGACAACTTTTATATAATTCAAAACATCAAGAAATAATTATACTATTGATAAATGACAACTTACGGAGGTACTGTATATTAACGGATAAAAAAAAAACATCGATGTGGAAATCTGTTCGAGTGAAAATGATGAAAAAGAAGAGAAAAAAATGTAAATAGTACAGCAGGAAGATGGATAATATATATATATATATATATATATATATATATATATATATTTTTTTTTAAGTCAAAGATTAGACAATTAATGATGTTTGAGTTATGGAACATATTTAAATAAGGGATGTAATATTATTAATAAGTAGTTAATAAATATGAAATCAATTTTTCATTTATATAAAAGGGGCATTTTCAAATTTGTTAAAGAGTAAAAACAAATTTATCAAAAAAATGTACTAAATATGCAAATTAAATCATTTTTTGATACATGTGTAAAAATTATATACAATTTGAATATTCAAACTAAATTCCAATCATTTAATCAATTATTCTTTTCTTGTGAAAGAAGTAAGGTGAAGCCTAGTGCTCAACACCCCAAACCTAACTGCCAAAGAAGGAACACCCTTCTTCTCATCTCCTAAGCTTTTCTCTCTTTTTTTTTTTTTTTTGAACGATAAAATTTTATTAAAATCAAGAAAAACCAACACCAGAGCCAGCTTGCTCTAACAACACTAACGCCATCACCTCAAGGGAAAGCTTCTCCCGCCAGCCCACAACCACCTGACCACCAGCCACAAAATAGTCTAACAAACAAACGGAAAAAGCGCTAGGCACCACCACAGGTTTAGCCAACATGTTAGTGATACAATTACAATCCCACTTAAAAAAGATACAATTACAATCCCACTTATGAAAGGAAAACGAAATCTCCTAAAATCGAGGAATTAAATCAAATACATCCTAAAAAATGTTTTTGAGGTCAGACGAATCTTGGGAGATCCTGTTAACTATGTTCATAAGATAGCAAGAATCGGATTCCACCAAGATGGAAGGAAAGGGACCCAAGTTAGCATCCAAAATATGCTTCAGCTCTTCCAATAACTCTAATCCTTCCATAACTATCACTGAAGCGGCCATAATGTCCCTACGGGCCCCAACCAGCAGGGGCAAGCCGCGATCATCACAAATAATCAAGCCAATCCCTCCAGACCCCGAACTTGCATCCCAAGTGCCATCGACATTCAACTTCCATCTACCTTCCGGGGGAGCTTTCCATACACTCGAAGAGTCTCCCACCGCCTTCTCCGGGAGTCCATTACTTGAACCAGAAACAAACTTACCGAAATAAGAATTAATCGCATCAGATATCAAATTCAACAGATTCTCACAAGACACATCAGATCCAGAATTTAAAATAGAATTGTGATAGCTCCATAGTTGCCAAATCACAATCATGACTTTAGGAAGGTCATAACTTTGGCACTCTGGAAATAATTCCTTCCCAAAAACATTCACCTGAATCCGCGCACCTAAAAAAATAATCAAAGTCAGGTAGAAAGGGAAAAAGATTAACTTAGGCCTTAATAGCCACTTTACAGTCTTTAATAATATGTATGTTAGTTTCGAGACTGTTACCACACAAAAGACAAGAACCATTAATATCCACCCCTTTTTTAAGGATGTTCTCCTTAGAATGAATAATATTGTTCAACACATTTCAAGCCTCAATCTTAATCTAAGGGCAATGTCAACCTTCTAGAAGGAATTACAGATCATAGCTTTATAAGAGGAATTCGAAGGGGAGGCCCCTACAGAAATATGAAGATTCATCGCCAAATGATAAGCTTTTTAACATTAAAATGCCAATTAGAACTGAGATTCCAAATAATTTCGTCATTCCTTGACCTTTCCCCTAACGGAGTTCTCAAAATGATCCCCGCCTCCTCAACGAAGAAGATATTTTAAACTTTATCAGAATCCCAGCTTCGCGCATTGGTAATCAGATTTGCCACTTTCATCTTCTTCGAGGGGGACTGAGCACTAATAGCATAAGGAGAATCAGACTTACTCAGCCACGGGTCCCTACCAATCACGATTTGAATTGCCATTTCCCACCTTCCACCGATAAACGTGCCTAAAGAGATCGCGGCCCCAGAGGATGCTACACTAGGTAAGCGACGGAGATCTCCCAAGTTGGGCACCCAGGAAGTTCCCGACTCTAAAACAGCGACCTTGCAGCACCTTGGCAAATAAACACTCAGGGTCTCGTCTCCAACTTTGTTTGGCAAGCATAGCTTTGTTCAAACTGTGAAACCCCATGCCACCTCTTTCTTTACTGATGCACAAATTTTTCCAGCTCCTCCAAAGAGCCTTATTGCTCCCATCGTCACTACCCCACAAGAAATTAACGCAGGCTCGGTCAAACTCCTTGCATATCTTTTTGGGGATAAGGAAACACCTCATCGTGTAAGTAGGAATCGCCTGAGCAACAACCTTAATAAGGGTGTCCTTGCCTCCTTTTGATAGAATTTTGCCCTCCCACCCTTGAAGACAGTTTCTAACCCGCCCCAGCATCTTTTGGAAAATGATATTTTTATTTCGCCTCGCTTGAGACGACATACCAAGATAGCTCCCTAAATCGATTTTGGACCTAACACTCAGGATTTCGCACACATAAGGCCTAGCCGCATTTCCCACATTCTTACTAAACACCACAGCTGATTTCTCAAAATTAACCACCTGTCCGGACACTAGCCCATACACCTTAATAATGTTTTTGATTGCTCTACAGTCATTCTCCGAAGCCCTGAAAAATAATAAACTATCATCAGCAAAGAAAAGATGAGAGATAGAATGACAAAAATTATTAATTGTTAAGCCTTTAAACTTGTTCATCATTTCACCCCTACGAAGTAGAGACGAGAACCCTTCAACACATATAAGAAAAAGGTAAGGAGAAATCGGATCTCCCTGTCTCAGCCCTCTGCCAGGGGCGAAAGAACCCTGCAGAGACCCATTAATCAACACTTCATACCGAATTGAAGAGATGCAGGCCTTAATTTTTTTAATCCATGGATCATCAAACCCCAACTTGCTCATCATAATGAGAATAAAGCTCCAGTTCACCCTATCATAGGCTTTTCTCATGTCCAGCTTCTGCACGACCCAACCCTCTTTGCCTTTTCTTTTCTTTTTAATATCGTGAATACACTCGAACCAAATCAACACATTATCAGGAATAAGCCTTCCAGGCACAAACGCAAATTGATAAGGAGAAATAATTTTATCCAAGAAAGCTTCAGCCGAATAGCCAGCATTTTTTGACGATGATTTTATAAATGGTATTGCAGAGTCTGATCGGCCTGAAATCTTCCATCTTACTCGGGCTATTGGTTTTCGGGATGAGAGCAATAAAAGTCGCATTCAGATAGGAGATATCTGCATCCTCGTTAAGCACACCCAAACAAGCTCTTAACACCTCATTACCCACAATGTCCTAGTACTTCTTGAAGAACAACACATTTGCTCCATCAGGACGTGGAGCTTTAACAGGATTCATGCATTTTAGTGCCTCTCTAACATCATCTTCAGTGATAGGAGCATTGATCTGAACATTGTCCATGTCTGAGATAACTTTGTTGACCCATTTCATCGCTGCTGACAAATCATCATTAGAGACCATCTCTTCCTTGAATAGGTTTGAAAAAGAACTGATAGCCACTATACTAATTTCGTGATCTCGCTTTACCCAATTCCCCACCATCCTTTATTTTCTCAATCTGGTTTTTCTTCTTTCTTTGCGAAGCTTTCTGGTGAAACCATTTAGTATTTATGTTGCCCCACCTCGACCAATCCATCATAAATCTCTGTTTTTGAAAATTTTCTTCAATGTCCAGAAGCTCTTCAATATGCATTTCAAGAATCCTATCTCATGGATGGAGGAGGTCCCATAATGAATTAATGTAGCAAGGTTCGACTCCTTTCTAGCAATAGCATTGCGAATTGAGCCCCCCCTATTCTACTCTTGTGCCAGGTAGCAAACGCCCTAAGACTCTCCTCAATATTCTCAGAAACCTGATCAGTAATCTAAAGCCCACTTCTCCCTTCTGCCCACTTGTCACAAACAATGTTTCTGCAGTCCTAAAATTTTGCTCAAGTATTCTAAAATCTCACCAGTTTTTTCTTCCAAAACAACACATTAGCATTAGGAACCCAATTAAAATTAGCTGTAATGAGTCTATGATCAGAAAAATGATAGTTACGATGTTCAACAACAAAATTATCAATTAAAAGAATTAAGGAAGAGAAGATCAAGAACCTGTCAAGTCGACCACGAACCGATGCATCTGACCTTCTGTTTCTACACCACTTGAAGGGGTCTCCCGAGTGCCCAGGATCAACCAACAAGCATTTGTCAACAGCCTCCTGAAACCCCTGCACCGACGAGTTATTCCTTGTCTCACCATTAAAAGCCTCAAACACACAAAGAACCTCATTGAAATCCCCAGCCACCACCCAAGGGATGTCCATCATCGAGCGCAGACGATAAAGCAGATTCTAGCAATCCTTCCTTTTAGCCACCACCGAGTTACCATAGAATTCAGTGAACCTCCAAACTCCATTACAATCCCTAATATCAAGTCGATGTGCTCTAGTGAAAAAGAGTTCACCCTCACATCCCAACCATCCTTCTATAAAAACATCAGACCATCACTATTGCCCTCACTCGGGACAACAAAGCAGTTATCAAAATTGTTCTCATCCTTGACTTTACTAGCAAGTCTATTTCATACTTTGGATCAGAAACAAACAACAATTAGGGCTGGAATTTATGCACCTCATACCGAAGTGCCCTGAATGCTCGAGGATTCCCAATCCCCGAACATTCGAACACATGATTTTCATTGCATCTGGCAAGGCTGATGCACAACCTCTGCCGATATCCCACTATTTTCCATAGTGTTCATAGTTCTTGCTTTCTTCGGTATCATTTTAATGACTTCCCCTTCCAAAACATGTTTCTTCTTTTTCCCCCACTCTCCGAATCTTTTTCCACCTCCCCTTCCTTATAAATAGAATTCGGGCCACACTTTCATCTCGCTCTTCTTTTCCAATTTCCACTTTTAAATTTACTCTTGTTAGGATTTTTACTCGATAAAATTCCATTCGCCTCCTGGTTGACCATCTCTTTATTTTCCATCTCTCTAGTGCAAGTAATTTCCCAAATTTTATTTTGGGCCAATCATTCTTCCAGCACACCCTCCCTATTCAGCCTAACTTCCTTCTCTTGATTCTGAATTTTTGCCTCATTAAGCCCAACCTTCAAATTCAGCCTACCTTCCTTTATCTTTTTTTTTTCCCAGCCTAGACTTTCCTTCTAGCCCACTCATTCCCTTGATTTTTTTTTTCCCCAACCTCATTCCAACGCCCTTTACCTTCCAGCCATTTTTTAAAAACCCAACCCCTTCTTCTTTTAGGCCAGGTCATCTCTTAAGTAGCCCGCCACTTCTGGTTTACCCCCTTCTCCACCCAACCCGATTTTGAGATCACGGCCTAGCCCAACATTTAAGCTCGATCCAATCCCTTCCTCTCCTGTCCAAATTGGTCTGCCCCTACTGACCCCCCTGCCACCTATGTTTCTTTCTGACTGAGACTACTGAATCCTGTACCCTTCTTTCAGCCTGTAGGTGCATGGCAGCCGACCGTTGCACTTATTCGACCTCTCCTTCTACCCTCCGGTTAATCTAACCTCACTCCTTCCTCGCCGATCGCCGTCATCTTCTCAATTTAGCGCCACCTTCCCTCCCCTTTTCTCCACCGAAGCACCTGCTGTGGACTCTGGTTCGCCCGCTCCCCCTAACACTCCCTTCCCCGATCTCCGCATTTTCTCCCCCTGCTTCTTTCTCCTTTCCTCCCTCCTAGCCTCTTCACTAGACCACCCTCCCGAAGCCCCCGTCGTACTCCCATACACAGCTTTCTTAGTAGTCGGAGACAACCTCTACTTTTAAGACCAAGTTGGTGATGGCTTGGTCTCCTTGACCGGCTAAGACGCTTTGATCCAATCCCCATATAGTAAGCTCTCTTCACCTTCCCTTCTGTCATCCTTACAAAATCTCAAGATATGCCCTAATCTTCCACATTCATAGCACATCTTAGGTAATTTTTCATATTAGAATGAAACCACTGATCCTCCCTCATAGATCCCACCGTGATGAACATTCCTCTTTTTAGAGGTTTCAGAATATCCACTTTCACTTTTATTCTCAAAACATTTCCCCTGCACCTTCCTCTATCATCAATATCCACCTCCATAAATAAGCCAATTTTGTTTTCTAACAGTTTTGCATAAGTCTCTGTACATCAAAGGGGGGAGCTTCCATATTTGGATCCAGAAAAGGGAATACCTGAACTCCAGCTCCTCCGGGGGACATCTCCCGTTGATTCCTCGAATAACATCAGCCCCTTGTCAAACAACCAAGGTCCATCTTCCATAACTGTGTTTTTGTCACTTAAGTTTCTAAAATTGCAATTGAAGATGTTCCTTCCCCATGGGTCTATTTCTACCTCTTGTTCCAGCTCCCAAATCTTCAACATCAAGGATTTGAACATTTCCACATTGATGGATCTACTTGTTAGCAATTTGCAGAAAGTCGAGTTTCTCAAATTTCTGTTAGCTTCATCAATCTCATTGTCCTCCACCTCCAATCTACAATCCCTTTCTTCTTTTGTTAGATTCATACTCCCCAGTTTTCCCTGTAACTCTTCTGTCAGTGCACAACTGCACTCCACAAACACCTTATCCTTCCTTTTAGAACACTACCAAGCAGCAGCTAAAAGCTCCCTCAACTGCGCGAGTTCCTAACAGACGCTCTAGAAGGTCCATGGAGCATAATGAAACACTTTTCTTGTGACACTTATAAATTTTATATGACTTTCAAAGTATGAGTTTATTGATTTTTTTTGTTAGCCGATTGAGTTTCTACACATTTTTAGTCTTGTTGATTTTTTGGTAATTGTACCTGATAACTCTCACATATAAAAGTGAAGAGAGTAATCTTGTATATATTGTGAATTGTGCGAGCAATTCAGTAGTACGTTAGGAGACGAATTGATAATTCAAATGGTTTCTTCTATCTAATCCTTTCTTATTTACTTTTGATGTGGGTGTTGAACTAAATTAGCATCAAACCAAGAAATTAATGTGCCACTAATCTTTTATATAGTATTGAGGGCAATCTAAAATTATGTCTAACAAAATTTCATTTCAATAGACCATATCATATGGGGTCAATGGAATGAATAACCGATCCGCCAATGGATTGGCCGAAGAATTGAAAGCCACTTTTCCAAACCTTGTAAAAAGAGTTCAAGAATGAAAGCAAAAAGGACATTCAGAAAGCTCCGTAGGGTCGGCCTGTAGATCTTCATAAACTTGCCCCTTTATCGCTCAATTTAATATTTTCAAAACAATAAGTTAGTTTTACTAACAATATAGATGTTTGACTCTAACTTTATTATAGTTTTAAAAGTTCTTATTTAATGATAAAAAAGTCAATGAATTCTAAATGAGATTCTACCCTTTTTTTTTTTTAGTATGGAAACGGTAATAATTAGCATTTATTATATAGTAGAGTATTATTGTAATTGCCTAAAAATTTAGAATTTAAAATTATAAAATGGAAATTACTATAGTTAATTATTTAGAAGCAGACTAATTGTAAAATTATTTTCTATAGATGTCTATTCCTAAAAAAAACTCATTTAATCATTTAATTTAAAGGGTTCTTTATATCCATAGCCATACGGAGAAACCCATTTACATTCCTGCCAAAAAAGTAATTTAATTGCAACCATATCCATATCCATTTTTTTGAATTTAATAATACATAGGATTTGATTAGAATACCCTTAATAATTTAGTTTGAAATTTACCTATTAAATACATTTTTTAAACACCCAAAATACTTTCCAAAAC
>JBBMEG010052752.1:0-16317 GCA_037832605.1 Cyclanthera cordifolia
CTCACTTTTTCTTCTGTAAGAGAAGAATAAAACCAGGACATGACAGTTCGGTTGTATTGCTCCCAAAGTGCATATTCTGGGTTCGGATGAAGGAGAAGGTTATCGATGTATTGAGGAGGAGGTGGTATTGTTCCATTGAGAAAGCCTTCAAGACGAAGAGAGTAGGCAACATTGATGATTTGATTCTTCCATAGCAGGTAATTTGAGTCAGTTAGTTTGATTGGAAACGAATGGGATACATTGGGAAGAATTTGTGGTGGAAAAAGGGGTGGTTGAGCAATGGGAAGGGTGGTCTGTTGTGGGTAAGGGGGAAATGAAGGTCTGGGATTTGAAATAGACGGCGAGGCAGAGTGTTGGGGGTGAGAAAAAAATAAGGGAGGCCGAGGTTGTGGTGGGGTGTGAAACTGAGGGATGGCAGTTGAGGTAGGCAGTGGAGTAGAAATAGCAGGTTGAGAGGTGGCGTTGTTGCCAAGAGAAGAGGAAGACAAATTTGCTGCAGTTGCCATTTTCTAGAGACCTGGAAACTGATACCATGTAAGAGGGTGCAAAACCCTAGAGAGGAATTTGAAAAGAAAACTAATTTTATAAAATTGATAATTGGGTTTCTCAACCTTTACAGCAAACAGGAGACCACCTTTATAGGTAGGACAATGAGAGAAAAGACAAAATACAGTAAAAAGTACAAAGATAATTTAAAAACAAATAATCCTATTTTAGTGACAAAATAATGCTCAAACGAGATTTCTAACACTACTTAAGTAAAACAGGCGAAAGAGGGAACAAGGGTTTAAACCTTTGGTCCGTTTTTATTTTATTTTTATTTTTTTTAAGTGAAAAAAAAAAGTTTCTATTCATACCATAAACGGAACTTGGGGATTAACGATAAATATATGATTTATGGAGGACCTCATACTATTACAAAGTACAAACAAAGAAGAGTTTGATGGATAATTATAACTAATAATTTTATCTGATTATAAATGAAATATATTTGATCTATTAAAATTTTGAATTTGAATGAAGATTATTTAACCAAGTCATTAAAAATGAATTATTACAAATAAATGATTATTTTGAGTAGTTAGAAATGAATGATTATTTTATAGAATTACATTTAGTAGTTTGAAAATAAATTTTTATAAAAATTTATTTGTCAATTACTCGTTAATAACACCGGTAACAACCCTTATTTTTAGTTTAAAAAAAAAAAGTCAAAGGGGGGCATTTTCGTAATTTTGTCACTAAAGGACAAACTTAGAAAACTGTCAAATTTAGCAGTTTTGTGGGTCATTATACCCAAATTATTGGATCTTGCCTTTTCATGTAAGCCAATGAGAGAGGGAGGAAAATTTGAGTTTTTGTGCAATCGTGAATCCCGAGGAGTCGTCGTCAGAACAGCTGTCAGAGCCGTCATAGGAATTCGTGCAGAGCCATCGCCGCCAACGCAATTTTCCGCGCCCGATGATTGCTTAATGATTGCAGCCGCCGCCGTTGACTGACGCACCAACCGCGAGACACCACGCGTCGTCCGACCAATCGCCACGCCAGACACCGCCTCTGCCAGCCAATCGGCGTGCACTGCGCCTTAGGCCAATCAGCAGTCGTCGTTCTGCTCCCCAACCATCGAGCACCACGCGTCGCCCCACCATATGCCGCGCCTACACCAGCCAATCAACAGTTGTCGCGCTTGCAGCCAATCGCCAGCCGCCGCCTGATCCACCTCTGCCGCGCTGCCACGTGTCGTGCATTCACTGAGCTGTCGATTCCAATCTCAGCTTCCGAATGGTGGGTTTGTTTCCAAACCTGCAGCGCCGCCCGAACCCAGCCGCTCGTCCCCGAGCCTCGCCAGCGCTCCCGAGCCTGTCTTCCACTCGCCCTAGCCTGCACCGCCGTCTGTTGTACGTCACCGGCGAGTGAGTCCACGCGCCACTGCCGGATTCCACGCGCCACCACCTCCGGTGACCGGAAAATTCTCGGACTTCGTCCCTAAGGTAAAACCCGTGTCCCGAGTCCGTTTTTGGGGTTTTTAAGGCCTGATTCTTACTGTTTGTCCTGTATGTCCACTATTAGGTGAAGATCTTTTATGGGATTCGTTACTCGAGTTCCGAGGGCTGTTTCAAGCGGTTTTTGGCCAAGGTAAGGGATTTTTTCCCCAGTATAGGGTCGTTGTTGGTAATTCTTGAGCATGTATATAGTTAGTTAAACATTGATTGACGTGATTTTACTGTTAACGTTATTCTGAAGTTTTAGGGGGCCATGTATGCTATGTTTAGTTCGTTCCAGCATGACTATTGTATGTGTTTAAGATCTTTATTGCTTCCTGTGTTTGAATAAGTTATTTCAGCATGTTTAAATCCGAGGTTAATGTGTTATGTCTAGAATTGATTCACTGTAGTTAGGTCCTTTTGCTAGGCTTCGAGGTATTATTAGAAAGCTACATGTTTCAACTTTAATGATAGATCTGACATGTCTAGTTAGGTGTGATACTGAGCTAGATTAGTGTTAACTGTCCCAATAGGGGCCGAGCTTGTCAATCAATTGTTATATTCTGAGTTAGGAGTTCTGGTGGGAACTGATGAGTTTAAGCGAGTTAAAGGTCCCAAAGGGATATGATGTTGAGCGCGAGCTACGATTAGGTCAGATGTGTCTTGATCGCTAGACTCTTTAGGGGATTAGTTCAAGTGCCGGGCGTTGTGAAAGATATTCCTACTTCGCGGTAGTGTCAGGGATCGGAAGGCCACCCGATTAGCCATACCTACCCAGAGTTTGCTTGACTTTGCTGCAGGTGCCGTGCTAGGAGTGTGAGTCGGAAGATATCTCATTGCGGAGGGTCCTTGATCTACCCTTTCGTGCGAGTGTTCGAAGTCTGTCGGCAACCAGATTGTTTCGGCTCGCCGAGGTGCTCTCACACTAGTATAGGTTACAAGTTTATAGTTAGAGTTTTGAGACAAGATGAAAACCGAGTTAAGATAAAGATTGAATTCGAGGTTAAAAGCTTGAGTTTCGAGATAAGGTTAAGCTTAAGGCGTTACACATAATCATGTTACTTCGTGTTTCTCTGATTATGTGCATGTTCTTGTTAGATCCCCTGCTGGGATCCCTTATTGAGTTTTTGCTAACTCACCCATTTCTATTGTGGAATCCTTTCCAAGTACTCATAGGTGTGGACTGTGATGGCTGAGCTGAGGCTGTTGTGACCATGGGCAAGTTGCATTAGGGTTTCTAGGTTTATTTTAAAGTTATTATTTGATTTTACGGTTTAAAGCGAAACTGAACTGAGGCATGTTTAGGGTAGGTTTTTAATAATTGTTTTATGGTTTTATTCGGGTACCCTTAAACTATGTTTATGCTTTCTAAGTGTTTTCGAATAAATGCAAATGTCTTTTTACATCTCTACGAGTTATTAAAGATTTAATCGTGCATAAGAGGTTAAGGCCTCGAGTTTAACTCCGTGTTGGGTCGGGTCCTTACAACACCAAACAAAAATTTCATTAAAATTAAATAATTGTAACTTGCCGAATTGGTTGGGTGCAATCAGTTTTGGCAAGAAATTTAACATAAGTTTATCACCCCCTCACATTATCCATGACAGTGAAGAAGTCATGGCTCATAAATTTATAACAAGTAAAAAATTATAAATTTTCCTAGTTATAAATTTTTATATTTACAAAATAAAATAAAGATTAATATTTTTTGGATAATTTTACCCATGTGAAAATCTATTAAAATTAATTTAAATGGGTTAATTACAGCACTTATTAACCGGTAGAAGAGGTGATTGCTCAAATTGAAAATTTAAATGCTTAATTGTTATAAACACCATACTTTATCGGTGGTTCGTGTAATTTTCTTTATTTTGTTTATACATGACGAGAGGCCCTTGTCCGTTAAAAGGCAGGAGATTTCAGTGGCGGAGATTGTATGGGTATTGTAATAAAACATTCTGCATGTATTGTAATATTTACTTGCTCACCATTTTTTTTTCCCAAAGATCTTTCTTTTAAGTGTTTTATTTTAATCTTTAGTGAATTGAATGGCATGAAAGGGATTTTCCCTGAAACTCAGAGACAAAGAAGAGGAAAAGAAAAGTTGCGTGGAAGAAAAAAACAAAGCCTCAAATGAAAAGAAGACAATTGACTCCTAACGTCTGTTAAGTCGTTTTAATGTCGAAGAACTACAACTTTTTGCAAAATCTACCGACTAAAATGAAAATTTTAAAATTTTAAGTTTAAAAATTAAACAAATATTAAATTTTAGGAATTAAAATTAAATATTCAAAAATTCAGGGACCGAAATGAAACAAACATGAAAGTTCTTGAACCAATGATCATTTAATAATATTAGTTTTCTTACCGGTCAGCTTCTCCCTAGACTCCTCTTGATATGCTCTTGGACTTGTTGTGAAGGTTATTAGATTTTAAAATATTAAAATTCTGTTAGAAATGACGGTTGTATTTTAAGTACAAATTTAGTCTCGTACTTTCTGTAAGTTAATCTTCATTGTCATTTTAAAATTATCCTAAAATTATAACAATAGTCTTTCATTTAGGATGTTTTTGTTTTTTCAAAAAAGAATGGAGCAGAAAAGAGTGGATGAGTTAATAGTTAAAATAATAAACTATTTTTTTTAATATAAAATAGGATTGCGAGACTTGAATCACACATCGAGTGAATAAGTAATTAACAACTTGTTTGAAGATTGATATTAATAATAGTTGAATAATTAATTATTGGTTTGATATTCAGTGTTAATAGTGGTTTAATTATATCTTTAATATGAAGTTTGACAATTGGTTAAGAGTAATTATTTACTATTAAAATGTAAATAAGTAGTTTTCGAGTAGTGATTAGTCACTCATTTTCCACAAAAAAGATAAACATAGCCTTATAATAAGTTTTTTTTAAGAAAAGTTCACCAAAACTAATTATAATAACGAATTCAAGATTTATTGAACCCTAAGTCATGGCATGTTTGAAATGGTGGAAAAAGATCAATCCCATTCATTTGATCTACAATGTTATGTTCTATCAATCATTAATTTACTTAGAATTTTTTTTTTGTATCCTTTTCCTTTGTGCGATAGCCAAACATATCCCAGTGTTTAAGATTTATGGTGTTTAGAAAGTACGAGTAGTTCAAGTTATGATGTTCTTTTATAAGTTTCTTTCGCAATTAAATAGACTAGGTGCTCATGAGTTGGTTTATATATTCATGCATATCATTATTGCTAAATTTGAGAACACACAGAACAAATTCCAAAAAATGCTATTTTAACCTCTGAAATTAATATCTATAAATCAAAGCCATAGTTCTATTGCACCCAAGACATTCAACTCTATTTCAAGGACACATACAAAGAGTAATGTCATGCCTCTATGTGGATCGACAGTTCAGTAGTCACAAACAATTCCTTCACCCATACAAAGACGAAATACAGTTGTATGACATCTAGCAAAGTAAAAGCATTGCTTAAGGTTAATAATTGGATCATAATCGTGTCAATTTCGACAGAAAATTGAATCTCAATGCATACATTACCATGTGAACAGCATCTTCCACCTGAAATCGAAGCTTCTCTTCCTCTATATAAACTAAATCAAAATTTTCGTCCTGAAATTCCAAATTGCAGAATTCCATTAGAGTTGCTAAAACATCAATGTCCTATAAAAGATCATTCCCTAATGGCTAATTGTCCCCAAAGTTCTTGGTTTTGAATGTTCATGAGCATACAAAAGAAAAAAAAAAAAGAAAAAGAAAACCCTCCACAATAAGAGTTCCAGACTACGGAAGATGAATCCATTCCAAAATAATAATGCCAAACTGATAAATACAAAAAGTTGATTTAGCATACACTTGTAAAGAAACTGCAAATCTCACAAAACCTCGCATGCCTCCTTCAATGAAAACCTATCCACCTCTCTAAAAATCCTACTATTTCTCACGAGCCACACTCCCCTAATATATAAAAAATGAAATCTGAGATACTTGGACTACTAGAAGAATAGTGTGAGTATCCACCTCAAAATCAAATGGTAATGAGAGGAGTAACACACTTATTTTATAAATGCTAGGATATTTCCTCACTGGTCCAACGTAAGATAATAGTGTGGGATCCTTTGAGTTCACCTATCTTAAATCGAATCTCAATTTTATTTTTATTGGTCTGAATACCTGTTTGGGTTTATAAGCTCTGATACTATATTAAATAGTGTGAGTATCCACCTCAAACCAATTGACAATGAGAGTTATATCACACTTATCTTATAAATGCTAGGATATTTCTCACTTTTCCAATGTGAGATAATGGGGGCTTTAACATCCTATCTAATAAATGCTAAGATATTTCTTCACTTTTCCAACGTGGGATTATAGTAAGATCCTTAACATGAACCACAAATATCAAATGGGAAGAATGTGAATGAGGATGATTCTCCTTATTTTTGAGCCTTTGAGAATCATTCCCTCCGTAATTGCATTTTCTCAAAATCACATTTTTATTCTCCTTTAACTACTTTTCTTTCCGTAACAAATTTTTATACTTCCCATAACTATTTTTCACTCTATTATACTCATAATTTTATTTTCCCAATAATCATTCTCTTTCTCCAAACACAAATAACCATTTTCTTCACAAGTATTCCCTTCATCCAAATACAAATAATCATTCTCTCTTCTATTCTCCATCTAATTCTCATTCCCCTTCTCCCAAGCAACCATTTAACCATTATAAGTTGGTCTAGTGATCAAAGAGCTCTTAAAGAACATTTCAATTCATGATAGCCACCTACCAAAAAATTAATCAGTTCCATGTTTTCCTGACAAACGAATATTCTAGGATAAGATTAAGTGTGAGAATTGTCTATGTGTACATAAGCTGTTTTGCCTATTGGTCACCTAAGAATATAAAAAATACACTTCAATCATTTCATTTAACTTATCAAAAGTTATGCATATGAATCAGGTGAGTTTTATGTGGATAACTCTCGAGACATTTGAAGCCCCCGTTTCTCATGGAAGATGAAAATCCTTGGTAGAGGGCCTAGAGGCATAGTGTGGGTGGGATTGTTCTTAACGAGGATAAACAGCAGGGCTTTATGTGGATAAAGCTTTCAATTTGCATATTTGATGGAGAGGCATAGCTCTCAAGAAATATGAACAATCCCACACCCACGAACACAACTCTCTAACAAATCAAACGCCACCCATTTTTTAACATAGGCATTCTATCACGAGGGGTAACTATAATGATGGAGGTACAGCACAGACAATGATGTCATGCAGTTAAGGGAAGGGAGAGAAGAGGATACTGGTAGATCGATGGGAAGGAGAAGACGACAACCAAAACTTTCAACATATCCCCATTCAAATAAGATCCAAAATACACATACTAATTCTCAATATGCTGGCCATAAAAAAGCATTAAGCTCACGCAAAATATCTCCCCCACCCTACCTCCACAGAGAAAACTTGTTCAGGATCATGAACATTAGCCAAGTTTCTCATGTTCCACAAGAAGTTCACAAAGAGAACCTGAAGAAAAAAAATCATAGAGGGGAATCCATCCAAGAAAGCAAAAAGTTCCTAGAGCTAAGTTTTTTGGCTTGCGTATACACTATATAATCACTTCTTTCTCAAGAGGCCTAAGAGATAATTCAATTCAACACACAAAGAGAACTCCATCGTCCTGGCACAATTGGTCGAAGACTTGAACTTTGAGAGTATAATTTATGTGAGTTCCCGGGTTCTAGACCTGCTTGTAATTTAAATTGTAGATATCTTCAATAGTGTCTCCACTCTTCAGATGTATTCCAATGCCACTAGAGATGTGCCAGTGGTGCACCAGGTTTAGCCAAGATCCCGGTTATCAAAAAAGAGAGAATTCCCTACGAAAATACCACCGACATTACTCTGCAGAAATAAAAGCTCAACTGCCAATTGCACCCAATTCCAATTTCTTCCAATAAAATCGAGCTCCAAATGTCCATAAATCATGTTAACAACATTAGAACAATAGGATAAATCCACTCAAAACCAGATCTCAGAAACGATTAAATTTGACATATAACGCCAAAAATCAAGATGAAATTAAAGAACTAAAAAACTAAAACACTAAAACGTGAAAAAAGAACAATAAAAACAAAGTAAACTTCATAGGCACACCTACGTCTGTTTGGAGTAAGAAGAAGAAGAAGAAGGTCCGCGCTTATTCCTAAACATCATGAATCCGAGCGGAAATACGACTCCGATCATCATTATAATGGCTCCAATTAGGTATCCGAGCGGACTAGGAGATTCCACTTCAATGAACGTCCCGAACTGCGACGAACGCAATAATCTTTTCCGGATCAGAAATTCACAAATTGCATTGCATAAGAAAACAAAATTTTATAAAAAGAAAGAACCCTAGAATTTGATATTGAATTGATATCCTACGATCTGGATCTTAAACAAACTTACAGGCATTTGTCGAACTGAGAGCGAGAGAACCGCAGAAGGTGAAAGTCGGTGATTTTAGTAAGTGTTGATGACGTTTGAAGAGGTTAACATAAAGGAAATGTTGATAAATTATTTTTTATTTTTTATTTTTTACTAGGAAATGTTAATAAATTATTGTTATTGATTTGATAGACGTTTTTTTAAGAAAAATAATGAAGATGATTGTTTCTTTTTTTTTTTTCTTTTGGAGGTTAGATTTTTCTTTTTTTTTTTTCTTTTTTTTTTTTTGAGATAATAGATATGTCACAATTAATTTCGAAACAAGTCTTCAACCAACTCTTGAACCAATTGCGCCATCTATTGAAAACTGTTAGAAGATGAATATTTATTAATTTATTTAAATTAATGAATAAATTTGGATTAATACATCATTTTGATTGGGGATGGTTGTTAAATTTATCTTGATTTACCTAGGTTGAATTTTGATTGAGATATTTGGATTGAGATTTTAAAAGTATTTAGAAATAAGAATTTATTTTGAATATTTAGAATTAATAATTGTGGTCAAATCTTTGGTTAAACGTAAATTTTAAGAGTATTTAGACAATGTATTTTGAATATTTCGAAGTAATTATTACAAATAAAAACTTTGCAGTCAAAAGTTTGTTTGGATATAGTTTTTTATGAATATTAATAAATACTACTTTCAAATACTTAATCCAAACATTTTGTAAAGTATCAAATGTTCAAAATCATATTTTTGTTTCTTCTTTTAACTACAATTTTATTCTTTTTATAACAATTATTTATTATTTTTTTTTTTTTGAACATAGCCACAAATCCATTAAAAAACACCATCAATACAACTTAGTCTCTCAATGGAGAGCAAACCACTAATAGGGACAGACCCCCAAAATTAAAAAGATCACAAACCATAATTTAAAAGGTGACCGAATATAGAGTCAATAGATAAAAATACATGAACAATGATATGTTTAATCGAAACTAACGCCTTAATGAATCTAGAATACTTATATTCTATCGAATGCTCGAAAAACATCTTTGAATAATCATTTTAAACACTCACAAATAATTTTTTCTTCTTAAGTTTTCTCTTTTTATTTTCCCCTAATTTTTTCTTCTTCCCGTGAACATTTCATCACTCTTCTCTCAAACACTCTCTAAACTTGGTCCTTGTTTAAAAATAAAAACACAATAGATGGAATTTAATCATCCCCTCCTCTTTTTCATGTTGTGCTTTTATTTATTTTTTAAAGTTCAAAGTAATTAAAGTCAAATGTCAAACAAAACAGGATAACAACGCTCCAAAACCACAAACAAGGTACTCACAAAAAAAAAAAAAAACCCCTCAATTTCAATCCTACCTTTCAACAACAATTAAAAATGTTTATGAGCAGAGATGGGATAACTTTATCATCTTTATTCCCGCTACCAATTTTAATAATGATATACTAATTTTAAGATTTATTTTAGCTAAAAGATTAAGATATCTTTCAAATATAAAAAACTATAATGAAATGAGTTTTAGCTAATTTAATCTTTTGATGGAGTATGATTTTGAGTAAAACCATTTGTAACCATGGAATTTGAAGTAAAGGTCAATTACTTTGGTAAATTAGGAAAAACTACCAAATATTCTTTCCAAATATTATTAAAAACAATTATATTTTTCAAAACATGTGATATTTGTTATAACCTCACATTTTGAAAAGTTAACCATGGTAAGAGCATTTGACCAACCTCACCTAAAATTTTACTATATCTATCTTTCAATATATATACACGAGAATACTAACGTAAATATAACTTTAATTTTATTATATATATACTAGATAGAATACTTATCTAAGACGAAAAGTGATCAAATACTCCGACAATATGCACTCCAAAAATTTTTTTTCGTCATCTCATCTCGTCTCGTTGCAACCAACATCTCTTCTCATTTCATTTGATCTCATCTCACATGTAAACACCCCTTATATTAACAAATCATAAATTATAAAAATTCACCAATTAATTTTTGAAATGTTAAACCAAAATCTTCCAAATATTTCCTTTATACAAAGTAACTAATAAACAAATGGGGTTGGGAATCTGGTTTACTTCTGTAAATAATTAAACCAAAAAAAAAAAAAAAAAACCCTAATGTAGTTCGCCTTCTTTCAAGAACCTGTCTTTAATAATTTTGTATTATTTAAAAGAGGACATGAAAATTTCACTTTCCAATTTCTTTCCTTTTTTTTTTTTTTTTTACTTTAAACTTTTGATGTAATATTTTTTTTCTTTTTTCTTTTTTTTTTTTAATTTTATATGCGTGAGTATTTGAGTTTTGCATATTATTAGATATTCTCTAGTAATATTCTACTTTTGACTCAGCAATATTTATGTTGACCATTTTTTTTAATTTTGTGATAAATATTGTTATTTATAAATTATTTTTTTTTCTTAACGGATCTTAGTAAATAATCAAAACTCATTATATTTACTTGTTCGGAATTAAAGGTACATAGGACGAAGATTACTAATATTTTGAAATGTTAAATTGTGTTCATATTAGCCAAATTATTCAGCTTAGAAAAGATTGATATGTATTCATTAAATTTTGAGAAACTTACCAAACAAATCAATTTTAAAAAATAATTATAAATATAGTCATTGTATTAACGAGTATTATCGCATAGTTTCTTATAATTAATAATAAGATTTGATTGTATTTGTAATTTTTTTTATGATAATAAAATATCCACCACAATTTTCCTTAAATTTTTCTAGATCAAAGACTAAAATCTTCGTTCATCATATTTTTTTTAGAATAGATAATCACACTATATCCAAGATGATCACGTCGGTCACTTCGTTCATCATATTGTAGTATTAGAAAAAAAGAGTGTAATTTGACTTTTATATTTAATAGAACAAGCCACATATAATTTTATGATACCCATCAAATATATGTTGCGTAAAGTATATTTATTAAGAAAAAAGTATTGGTTTTTTTTAAGAAATGAATGGAGAATAATTATAGGGGAAACATCACATATTTTAATTTAGTTTATTTATTTGACTTTACTTATTTGATGTATATTCCTATTTCATTTGCTTATATTTTGTTGTTTGAATTTTTATTTCATTAATTTTTTTAGGGCATTTGAATAGTTATTAGATGATTTTTTTTCAAGAGAATAAAATATTATATTATATGCCAAAATTAAATGGATAATGGGAGGGAAAGCATCACATTCACATTTTAATTGATTTGTTTATTTTGACTTGTTAAATGATTTTTATATTCCTATTCCATGGTAAATATATGTTAATATAAAATTCTTACTTCTTAGGTTATTTTAAAGCCTGTTTGATATTTTGACAAGAAAAAGTAATAATTCAACTATATTAATATATATTTAAAGGTCAAGAAGTGGCGAGTTCGAATAAATGTACTAGCTAATCAAGAAGTGATGAATTCGAAATTTACAATATCAATTACGGTAAACGGTAAAAAAGAAAAGAGAGAGAGAGAGAGAGTCGTGTTTGATGTTAATCCAAGTAATTAACAAGAAAATTATTGTTATGAACATTTTAAAAAAAAAATAATTGATATGTATCACAATAGTTTTGTTTTGGCATTGAACAAATCATAAAATTGTTTAAATAAAAGCCACTCAGTAAATATTGAGTTTTAAAACTCTAGTATGTAAAAATTAATATACTAAATTGTTGAACTCAACCCGTCAAATGCAACATCCTATTTAAGTTTATACTATTCATATATTTTGCTCAACTTTTGTATATTGTTATCATCGATACACCATTTTATAATTATGGTACAACATCCACCTACGTGACTTGCCTAAGAAGTTCTTCAACCACCAACATAACTTCCAACAAACCTCTTGCGTAATTGACAAGTCAATGCCCATTTAGAAACAACTGATATCACATCCTCTATCATTTCAAATCAGATATATATATATCATGGGGATGATTTCTTTCTTTCTCTCGAGGAAGTCGCTATAGCCCACAATGAGAGACCACGTCGGCACCTGAACTAGAGCCAGCCTTTGACGAACTTACTCTGTTAGGACAATTTTTTTTTATGTGACCAGACTGTCCACATTCCCTATAACCTCTCTTCTACACATAGTTTTTTGTTAGCTACCAGTGCAGAATCCTCTTTTGAAGTACGTTTATCACGCTTCAACATTCTTTCTTCTAATAAAATTTTGCCAATGGCCTCTGCAAAATGTAAAGACTATTTCTCGTACATCATGATTGGCTCCATATGTTCATAAGAAGATGGAAGAGACGAAATAAGTCTCAATGGCTTATCCTCGTCTTCTATCTTCTCACAAATTACCTCTATCTCAGAGATAACGCAATTAATGAGAACGATGAGATAATATGAGATTTTGGTAATTCCTCAATTTGTAGTGTATATAACTGTTCCTTCAGGTACAGCCGATTTGAAATACTCTTTGCTTGATATATTGCTTCAAGCTTCTTCCAAAGCTCTTTGACTCTTGAATTTTCATGCACGTTAACAAGAATGTTTTTAACCAAATTTAATATGGTTGCACTTGCAGCTCTTAAATTCAATTCCTCTCATTCATCATCACTCATGCTAAACTTCGAAGAACTTTAGCTAGAACCACCAATGAACTTTTTTGGATCACCATCATCGCTTGATTTTTTGCAAAAGCACCACCACTTGGTCTTCCCTTCAACGCCTTGTGTAATTCTGATTGTATTAGTACATCTTTGACTTGCACTTGCCACTAACCAAAGTTCATCCTTCCATTATATTTCTCCACATAAAACTTTTATCGAACTCATGAAACTTGTCATTTCTGCTTCAATCCTAGAAAAATTGCAAATAGCGAAAAATACTATTTACAATACTCAGCTATAGCTAGTTTCTTTTAAGAATTCTTTTCTGACGTGGAAGCTTAGAAAAAGCTGTAACTATATAACATACTCAATATATATATATATACTTACAACTCTGATATCACTTGTTCAGAAAAACTTTTCTTAATTGCCACAAGACCAAGTAAGAAAATTAATGAAAAATTAAAGAAAACAACAAAATAAAATGACACAAAAATTTATCGGGAAAAAACTCTAAACTTAAAGAAAAAAAAAATTATGCGAAGAAAAATCTCTATTATGTACTCGTGACCTTTTAGTCATGAGTTCTACATTGATGCGGTTAAATTATTGCTATGTTGGCAACACATCTTTGTGCTACATAATTTCATTTTGCAGGAGGGAAAAAAGATATACATTATTTATTGATGAATTAGTTAAAAGAAAAAAATTGTATCTTATGAGTTGATGACGGATTGGTTTCATTGTTTGAAAGGAGTCCAGTTCAATATCATGGTCAAAGTTCGATCATGAAAATTCGTATCTGTAATCCATTCCTCAATTTATATTTAAAAAAAAAAAAAAAAAAAAAAAAAAAAAAAAAAAAAAACCAACACGTATTTTCGTCTTTTAGTTGAAGTCTCCCATTTTTTTCCTTTGTATCAAAAGAAATAAAAAGAAACTCAATCATCGCTTAAAGTCGGACATGACGTAGGCAATTGTGTGTGGTTTTTTTTCTTTTTGAGAATTGAAATTATGTCTTCACCTTTACCCATTTGAATAAATTTCTATTTTTGTAGGTATCTCTGTTAATTTTAATATTTCATAATATAAACATTTAATTTTGCAAGAAACTGATTTTTTAAAAAAATTAACTCTTAGAAATTATTCTAATATTTATTAATGAAATTTGTAAGAAAGAAATTTAAAAAACTCAAATTTAATCGAAATTCAAAAAAAAAAAAAAAAAACCCATAAAAAACCATACCAAAAATTTGATATCAATTTTTTCTACTAGGTAAAATATAGTATAAATTGTAAAGTTATATTAATCATTTTTATGTTTAAAATTAAGTTGACATAAATTGAAAATATATTAATTAAATTTATGATTTAATAGAAAAATTATCAGTATAAATTTTTCATATTTATAATAATAATAATAAATAATAAATAAAATCAAAATATTTGGTCAACAAACCGAAACCCTACACCTAATAACATCTTCGTTTATTTTGTTTTAGTTTGTTATTATTTTTTCGTTTATTACTTTTTTTCATAATAATTATTATTATTGTTTGTATGGTGTTTTGTTGCAGTTTTTAGGGAAACATTTTATGTATAGAAAAAAAAAAATAATAAAAATATTTTAAATATATTTCTTGTATAGTAAAAAAAAAAAAAATTATATCGAAATGATTGGTGATGGATTAATTTCATTGTTTAGAAGTAATCTAGTTCAACGTTACGTTATAAATTTGATATTAAAAATTGATATTTAGCTCTGCAATATATAGTATGAGGTGAGATGACTTGAACTACAGATCAAGTAAATTTTAGTGTATTTGTAATACCAACTGAATTATCCATGTTTTAACATTTGTTTCTGATAATTTAAATTAGACATTAACGAAGATTTATCATCATTTCCTCTAATTATACTAGGTTAGATATAGGAGAATGATTTATCTCATAATTAATAAAAAAATAATTTAATAATATCAATGATTTATCATAAAATAATTTAATAATATGAATATATTTTCCTTTTTACTAATATATATTTGGGTTTTATTTTTAAACAAATTAAATATTTGTGAGTCCCCGATTTTGATTTTGTTTTTACAGTTAAATTTTCATGGTGTGGTCAGAAAAACCTAGGAACTGATGTCGTTAAATTTGCTGATTCAGCAATACAAGTCAACTCAATGATGCGACATTAAAATTTAGCGATAAGAACGAGTGGCTAAAAAATTAAAATAGTATTTAAAAACATAATTATTCAATTTTATTTGGATATTAAAAAAAAAAAAAAAAAAAAAAAAAAAAAAAAAAAAACCAACCCCCACATTTCCTTTTTAATTGGAAAACTACTTTTCAACCTCTTAAACTTATGTTTGAACTAAGAGTCATCTACTCACGTTAAAATCTTCAAATTTCTTTGAAATGTTTAGATTCAATTTCATAATTATTTAACTCATTTTTTAAAACTATTTGATTTTTGAAATTTAAGCTTAACGACTATTATTCTAATATATATTTTTATTATTTTAATATCTGCAAGATTACTTGGATTTTCAAAATCCAAATAAAAAATTGAAAGCTATAAAAATTATTTATAAATATTTATTATAAATATCTACTTTGTTTATGAAATTTGGTTACAATTCAGATACTTACTTAAAGAGTAGATGAAACAAACGTAGATTGTAATATCAATAAATAAAAGTTTAAATTTCACAAATAAAAAAAAAACAAATAGTTATTAACCGAACTTTAGTTTTTAGTTTTTGGTTTTTGAAATTTAAGCTTGTAACTACTACTGCTATAAATAATCTCATTACTCGATAATCTTCATCTTTCTTGTGTTTCAGAAAATCAAACTTAAAAATTAAAAAATAACTTTCAAATATTTGTTTGAAGTTTTATTACTTATATCCTCATTTTTTGTGTTTCTAAAAATCAAGCTAAAAGTTGAAAACTAAAAAACCGTATTAAAATATGAGTTTTGGAGTTATTATTTTATATCTTTGTCTTTTTCGTGTAAAGTTAGAAAACTAAAAATAGCTTCTAAATATTTATTTTAATTTATATAATTTGGTTATAATTCACAAATTTACTTAAGAGAAAGATAAAATATATATAAAAAGAACTTTAAGTAAATACAAATTTATTAATGCTTTAGAAAATTTTTAGTATTAGCATTTTTTTAATGATTTTGAAATTCTTAAAAACGTGAGAGTATTATTTAATAAAACAGAACGATATAGATC
>JBBMEG010052763.1:0-11887 GCA_037832605.1 Cyclanthera cordifolia
GGGTGAAACCAAAATCAAAGCCATGCGGGTGTATGCCCAAAGTGGACAATATCATATCAATGTGGAGATTTGGGTAGAGTTGTCATCCTTAACAGTCCTCATCAACCTCTTCTCAACTTCTCTCTAACATCTTATCAAACCTCAAATCAAACTTTATATCAAAATTCATCTAAAATAAATAAACAAAAATTCCAAAAAAAAGAAAAAAAAAAATATTTAACCTCTTCTCTCTTAAACACCAATCCCTAAACAAATATTTCATATCTCAAATTTATTTCATTTCTTCTTCTTCCACCTCTTCCTCTCCTCTCCTCTCATCAATCCCAAAACCCAAACACCCTCTTAGTCTTAGGATAAATTTTATATCTACATTTCCCTATGTATTTTTTGAACCTGATACTATCTCAATGGCGAACAAATTAATTTGTTAGTAAGATGAGTTTATAAAATGTTAAAATTAGAAGTGAAGAATGGATTCTTGAGTTCAAACAGAAAGAGAAGTTTATCAAATGAGATGATTTGTTCATTCTTTTAAAACCCAAGTTGACTCATGTACGTTGCAGGATGAGCTGAGTGCATGGTGGTGTAGAGCCTCAAAAGATGGCAGCAGAGTGCTTCCTCAGGCAGCAGATTTGAGAGCCAAAGTCAAAAAGAAAAAAGATTTGGGTCTCTAAACAAACACAACCACATGGAAAGAAAATGGAAGTTTTGTTTGGACACAGTAAACTGTACATACAATTACCATACAACAATCCCATACCCTACACCTTCAAATTTATTAGTTTAACAGCGTGTGAAATATTGTTTAAGGAGCTTAATGTTTCCTTTCCTACAACTTGGTAGGCTTTCCAATGATACAAATACCACATTGTGTAACAATATCTTCACATTGAGTCGTTGTTGAGGACATGTTTGATACGGTGGAAAGAGATGAGAAGTGAAAAAAAAGGAGAGATTCCTTCCCACGCTGATTGAGTTACATTTCATCAAATCTTTTAACTATTTTTCTTTAACTTAAAGGTCTATTTAACAAGCAATAATAGTCTACTATCCAATTTTAATAAGGTTGGCTATTCAATTTAACTTCTTATAATTGCAATTAAAAATACAAAACACCAGCTCATTTTCTAGTAAATGATTTTTAGTGATAGTGAATAATCGTAAAATTTGAGAAGATTGAATATTCTAAGGTCAAAATGACAAGTTTTCAATACTAATTTCCAAGCGGGTGGCGTAGTTGGTTGATAATTTGGGCTCGAGAGATGTGCTGACATGGTTACCCAAAATAGAAGAAAGAGATTAGTAGGCTTTGATGAGTTCAATCACTAATTTCAATGCATTAAAGAGAAATCAAACATTGAGATTTTCAATGGCAATAATAATGAATATTAATGGAGAAAATTCAAAAACAGAAATCGACGAGGTTGTTAGAAGTAAGACAAAACGTCTGCCGTTGACCCGTGTTTGTTTGGGAATGACCTAATTCTTCCAAGCAATTTTAAGGAACTTTCCTCTATTATTGCTTTGGTTTTTATTGACTCTATATATATATATATTTTTTTTTTTTTTTTTTAGGAAGGGCTTCACGCAAAATTATATTGAAAAAATCATCAGGATTATGAAAATTTAAAAAAAAAAAAAAAAAAATTGAAATACATGAGTTGATTAACTAGAGAAAGGAAAATTATGGGTAAAAGAAGTTATTAAGAGAAATATATAGTGTTTAACATTCGTGAACTAAAAAGTTAGCTCAATGAATATAATGTATAAACAGACTTAAAGGGTCATATATTTCGAATTTTTCACAAGTTAAAAACATAAGAGATAAAACTTCTGAACTCGTGATTGTGATGTTGAACTTGATTATCACCAAACAATGAAATTAGCGCATCACCAATCCATTCAATCATATTATACTTGATAAACTCAGATTTTATTGATATTTAAAAAATATCAATGTTCATTATATTATTTTTAGGAAAATAATTTATCCGTAATTTTTTGCTTTTTAGTAAGTTTACATTATAAATTGTACCCAAATATATAAACTTCAAGATATAAAGTAGTTTATGGAAGAAAGAAAGAAAATGAAGTTTTTTATATAGAAATAATAAATTGATTATTTTTACAAAAAAAAAAATTGTAATTAACTGGCATAAAGTATGAGTATAAAATTAAGAAATCATGCTCTGTAAAATTAAAATTAAAATTAAAAAAAAAATCTCGTCAGTAAAAAAATAAAAGAAAAAAGTGTGCTTAAATACATAAAAATCGTTTTCTTTCAAAAATCAAAATGTCATTCATTATTATAAATAGTGATAGAAAATCATAGAAGCCCACTCTTAACAAATGAGGAGTAAACGCACAAAGCATGACAAAACATTATGAATAAATTGATTCTACTTCATAACTCAGATAAAAATGATCAATCACTAACAAAATAGCCGATAAAAAACAATCAATAGGCATCAACAATATTCTACAAGTTGATCTTCTAATATTTGAGATTAAAAAAATTCAACCTCCCAATGATTAAAGTTTGATGAAGATTGATGATTAAATTGATTTATATAAATGATATTGATGTACAAGTAACCATCAATAAGAAGAAAGCTTCGAGACTATAGATGAGCGAAAAAACAAGGTAAGAACTATTGAATACTATAGTACATAATCTTTTAACGGTAGTTTTTTGTCATGGTTAAAAGACTGAACAAATTAAAGAAAAGTGAATTAGAAAGCCTCAATCAACGGTAGTACACGATACTATTATCGATTTGTAACCATAGTCAATATATCGGTGGTGGAAGTGTAAAAGTGAACACATCAGTCAAATTGTCATCAACTAAATAATGATTTATATACATATTTTGAAACATATATCAACTGAATGATGATGACTTAGAAAAAATTGCACTCAAAGTTGAATGCATGATACTTTTCTAACATGTTATCTCTATGACTTTTAGCCTACAATAATGTTAGTCTTTTGTATAAAGATATATATATATATATTCAAAAATGTTTGTTATTGATTGTAAAAGGTATGTTCAACCGTAAAATTCTAACCTATAAACTTATGATTATTAAATCTTATATAAGTTTCTTGAATTTATTTTTCTTTTGACCGTACGTGGTATTACTGTTTATGATACGTTATTAATATCAAACACATACCAAATCGATGTCCTAACAAAATTTTCTCTACAAAAAATATAATTAAAATAGTGCATGCAATAGATAGAGAGATGTAGATTCATATCGTCTTCTTAATACGTTATTGAAAATGGAAAGATAATGGTAAATGTTAGGAAATTGCTTTTAAGAAAATATCCATTTTTCTGGTTAAACAAATAACACACGTTTACGTGTCGAACAATTTTCAGCAAATTATCAATATCATTATTAGAAAAAAAATAATTATATTTTAATTATGCTTTCTAACTCCTACCAAGGACAGACGATAAACCCCGTTAGATACTATATATTCTCAAATAAAGAGAAATGTTTTTTTATGATGATTATAAAGTTGAATTAAAATACAATCAATCAATTAAGTCAACATGATGTGAATGACTCTCTAAAATGACTCTAACAAATGTTCACTATTCTTGAGCAGGTGTGTTTTGATGATCTCATAATATCTCACATCAGTAAGGTGGAGAGTCTAAGCATATATAATATAAGTTGGGTTATTCCTTGACTAATTGGAAAGTTGAAGTTCAGTTAGATAGAGTCTTAGAAATGAAAGACTTGAGATTGTAAGACAGGTTTAGGGTTTAGTTCTACTCCTCTCTAAACTTGACATTGCACATATGGTGGGAGTGGTAGTCAATATAGGACCAATTTAACATATTTTATATGTTATCATCTATTCTATGAGGGATGAATTATAATTGTTGTTTGTTTATATATGAAATAAACAATATGTTTATCGAAAAATGTAAGGTTAAAATAATTATATAATATTGAAAAATTTTGGTAAAAGTTTATCACTTGAATAAAAATATGTAATAGAAAAAATGAAATAAAATTGCCACATGAAACGTTGAGAACTAGTGAAAAATATTAAAAATAAATTGATATTTCAAAATCAAATTGATCCGGTTAAAACGCGTCCAGGACAAAGTAGGCAATATAACCGTTTTTCCATATAAAAAAAAAAAGAAAAAAAAAAGGCAATTTTACCCTTATAATTAAATAAAGAAACCAGAAGGTTTTGATTGATTCTAACATGTGATTTTGAATGCCTGATATTAATGATTTTTTTTTTTTTGCGGATTCATACAGGAAGAAAGTTCAAAAAAAAAAAAAAAAAAATCTATTAGTTAGTTGGAAAGATATAACTCGTTGACCTTTATTTTCTGCTTTAAAGAAGCTCGTTGACCATTTAAAGAATTAATATATTTTTATGAATGCCTAATTGAAAAGATTTCACTTGATATGCATACAATTGAAAAAGATTTCACCAAAATACATTTATATTTATAATATATTTTATTTTTTATTGACTCCGTTTCCACTCACTCCATTTCTCAAATTAGCGTGTTAGGTGCATTTGAAAAGATTTTGCAGCCTTTCTTTTTTTTGTAAAGATATAGCATTTTGGTGTTTACTTGCTATTTTCAAAAGAGAAGTATTTAGGTAACCGCATCACTTAGCATGATATGACTTACCTTTTAATTTTATTTATTTTGTTTATTTCTTCTATCAAAATCGAAATCGAATCGATATTTTTTCAATTTTTTAAAATATCAAACCGAATGATTGAATATATCATTCTAAAAAAGCAAACCAATTCATTGAATCTGTTTGATTTAATTTTGTTTTTGTTGATTTTCGATATTTCATTTTACCCCTAAATGTGACAAACATTTATCCTCAAACAAAGATGCACATATATATACACAATCTGAGGATACAATATAAATTTAGTACTATTCGTGTAAAAAAAAAAAAAAAAAATTAGTACTATTTTTATATATAAATTTAGTTGGTCGTGTTTGTTTGGATAATTATTTATTATTAATAAAGCTTCAGTAATTACAAGGAAGTTTCAACTTTTCTAAGTCTTTGTTGACTTATTTTAAATTACACTGGTTTAACCTTTTTGTTCATGCTTTTAGCTAGAACCCATCCCACTCATCATTTTAATCTATTAAAATTATTTTCCGGCCGTTTGTTTCTTGTATTTAAACCTTTTATCATAAGTCAGCCTTTACCATTCATCCGCATCAAATGAGCTAACTTCTCATTTCAAGACTGTTTTAAATAATTACTTTTGTTTAACTTCTCATACAATTCCTTATTAGATAACAAAATTATTTAATAATCTTTATTATATTGTTAAATGTAATTTGATATTTATTATTATTTTTTATGAAGTTCTTAGATAAGATAAAAATATCAATATATACATATAAAGTCAATATTCTATCATGTAATCGATAATTTTATCATCTCAAAAATGAAAATTCAGTACAATTAAACGGTTAAAGATAAAAGTTTCTAATTTTAAAATATAAGAAATAAATAGAAAATATATACCGACTAAAAATGTAATTTTCTTTTAATGTTAACTTTGACCTCAATTGTCAAAACCAGCATACATTAATGTATTTAAATTTTTTTTCTCTGAATTGGTTTTGATCTAAACAAATGACAAACGAATGTTCTATTATTATTTGTAATTTAAACATTAACGTCATCCACATTGAAATGTATTTGTATAATTTGTTATTTTAATTAATATAAATGTGTTTCAATTCGATCAACTTTAACAATCTTTATTTAAAAAAAAAAAAAAATCATTTAACAATCCTTTACGTTGCGTGCTATATTTTACACCGTCCATTCATTAGAAATATATATTTATATTTTTTGAGACATAAGAAATACTTTTCTTAGATACTTTACAAAAAGAGAAAAAATAGTAAAACGTCACATGCTATTCCTTTTCCGTATGAATTGTTACCTGAGCTCAATTCAAGGGGATGATTGCTGAGTTTATGTATAAAAGGCACCCAAAGATTAAAGGCACACTCATTTTCGTCATTTGGTTGTAATTCAATTTAATCCTAGGATACATATTCGATTTTTATTATTATTTACTTGAGAGCAGTTATGTCTTTTATATAGTTTTGTGATCACTAAAAAAATAAATATATAAAAATTTTAAGAAATATTTGATATAGTATTATGAAAGAATCCTAAAAAAATAATTACAATTATTAATTCTAAATATTTAAAATAAATTTTAATTTTAAATAGTAATTCTAAATATTAATAAATTCTAAATACAAACATCCCTTTTTTATTTTTTTTTTATTTTTTTTTAATTTTTGAATAAAGACTTTTTTCTTAATTACTTAGAAAGGGCCAAAGTCTGACCCACGTTTTTCATCAGTGAAGCTCTTGTATTTATTTATGAACCTCCGAATTTCGAACTCCATCATAGCCCAAAGATCTTCATCCATTTCCTCCTATCTCTCTGCTTTTTGAATTTTTCATCATGAAGCACGAAGGTAAACAAATCTATTTCCCCCAATAATCCATTGATTTTCATCTAATGTTGAATACTAACTTTTTGCAAATTGTGCTCAGATGGTGGTTTTAGGAAGGTCATTCCATCCTCGCACTATCTTAACCCTTCGTTCGTCGGAGGCGTCGCCGCCGCCGGAAAACGCCATTTCCGGCGGAATTCCAAGGCTGTGGTCAACAATCAGAAGTTGGTTCCTCACCTACACAGAACGGAGTCCGGCCGCGTTGATTTCTTGGAGAGATTTTCGCATTATGTTGGTAAAATCCTCCGCCATTATTGACTGTCAAATTAGTTATGTAAAATGGAAAACCTAACCCTTCTATTTGGGTTTTTTTTTTTTAATGCAGCGAGACAACTAGGGATTTCAGATGCAGATGAGTACCCTCAGTTCTGCAAATTAGCAAACAACTATTTGAAGAAGACGAAAGGATGCGAGGAAGAAATATATGCATATTTCGCGAGTGAAGCCGAGGCAGAATCTCTGTATGTAAAGTTAATGAACGAGTTTGATCAATGCATCTTGAGTTATTTCGCATTCCATTGGAGCCAAGCTCCCTTGATGATCACTCAGGTATAATTCATTTATCCGCAATATTTGGTCAACCAGATGTTAAAATTTAAGCGTATCTCTTAATTAATGGCGGATTTAATTATAGGTTTTGGGTGTTGACTCCGAGCACAAGAAGTTTAAAGATCTTGTAGTGGCAGCAACAAGGTAATTTCCTTTTTCCATCTTTGTCAATTTGTTTCAGAAGTCAAATATGGTTCCTGCACCAGCATCCTTTTTTGAATCATGATAAATCTTCTAGAATAGAATCTAGAATCATATGATAACTCCCCAATAAGTGAAGATTCTGAGTCTTGTATTTGATAGGAAGCAGAGATTTGATAGGGTGAGTAAGGATTTGAAAGTGACAAGGGTGTTCTCTACTTTGGTGGAGGAGATGAAAAAGATTGGCTGTGTTCCATCCAAGGGCGAGTCGAAATGCTCCCACACGATAGCGCCATGGTCTCAAAGAGATAGGAGGCCTGTGCTTCTTCTTATGGGTGGTGGCATGGGGGCTGGCAAGAGTACTGTCCTCAAAGACATTTGCAAAGAGTGCGTAATATCGATATCCAAACTTATTCATTTGGCGAAAAATAAGAACTTGTAGAACAAAGTTTGTTGATAAACAGTTAATGATTATGCAGGCCTTTTTGGTTGGAAGCAGAAACTAATACAGTGACAGTTGAGGCAGATGCCTTCAAAGAGACTGATGTTATTTACAAAGCCATCTGCTCAATGGGCTATCATGATGACATGCTTCAGACTGCCGAATTGGTGAGCTGTCTCTCCTTTTCAGCACAACCTCACATTAATAACATCTCGAACTGTTTTGATGATTTAGCTAACTACGATGAATCACAACAGGTACACCAGCCATCAATCGATGCAGCATCGTCATTGCTGGTCACGGCATTAAACGATGGACGAGATGTGATCTTCGACAGCACTCTGTCATGGGAGCCATATGTTATGCAGACAATCGAAATGGCTCGAAACATTCACAAACGTCGTTATCGAATGGGAGTTGGGTACAAGGTAGAGAACAATGGCAATGTCATAGAGAATTATTGGGAGCCTGTGGGTGAAGAAGAAGAGGAGGAATTAAGGAAGGAGCATGGAGAAATGCAAAATAGAATGCCATATAGAATAGAATTTGTTGGAGTTGTTTGTGATGCTCATTTAGCTGTTGTTAGAGGAATAAGGTCAGAATACAAGTCAACTTTTTGAGCTTTAATATTGACCTCTTAACCCATTTATGATTCTAATAAAGGTTGTGATGATTTGAACAGGAGAGCCATAATGATGGGAAGGGCTGTAAGGGTGAATTCTCAGTTGCAATCACACAAGAGATTTGCTAATGCCTTTCCAAAATACTCTGAAGTTGTTGATAATGTCAGGCTCTATTCCACCAATTCCATTGGCAACCCACCTAAGGTATTTGAGATTATACTATTATTTAATCTCCATTATGAGCACGCTAAACACTAATGAACTAAAAAAATACTAATGGAATAATGAGTTGGAGTCACATGTTTAATAGTTGGATAAACTAATGGCAGGCCATGTATCATTGCATAAATAAGGTTAAAAACTTTGGATTGGAGATAAGGTGTAAGTTCAAGATAGGGTTGGACCTTAGATGAAATAAGAATAGATTAGAGGGGCATACGTGCAATTAGTTAGGAAGTTTGTTAAGATTTTCAGTTATAAATAGAGGGGATGGTGGGTGAAGAGGGTATCCAAAATATTGAGTTAAATTTTGTGGGCTCAAGAGAATATTCTCTAGATAATGAAAGGTTCCAAATCCCCTATCAAATACTTCATTAGTTAGTATTTCCTTTTATCTTTTATATTTCTGTACAAAGTTTAGATTCTAGATCTTGGATCTATCAAATCATTGGTCAAAGAAGGTATTAAAGAATCAAGAGGTTATCTATCAAATCTATAAAAATATAAAATTGAAATTTAACTTTATAAAATTAGACATGGGGTTCAACCGCAAGTGGGTAGGATACGAACATTTTACCTTAGCCAATTGAGTTAAATACTGGACTGGCGACCAAATTTATAATTTAACATAAAAAGGGTAAAAAAAATGTACTTCACTACGTGAGGATTAAATATGATTGGACATTCAAGTTATAATTCCAACTCGGTACGAAATAGTTATTTAAACGTGTTTCCAATTTCGCAGTTGATCTACAGAAAAGATGGCGACAACCCGGTTGAGATGGTTGACCCGGAAGCACATGCGTGTTTGACAACGTTGGGGAATTTGAACGCGGACGCAGAGTCCGTTTACGAGCTTTACCCGAACCCGAGCCCATTTTCTAAACCTGAGCCCATTCAGAAAGAAATTGTTCCGACCCCTTCAAGGCTCCATTCTCGGAAAGAGCTCAGATCTGCGATTCAAAAGCTAGAAAAACCAAGAACAATCTCAAATGAAATGGTACAGTGAAAACTTGTACATTTCATGGTGGTTGAAGTGAAGTTATATTAACGATTATAATCTTCACTTTCAGTTTTGATTGTTCCATCTAACCCATACAAGACTGGGAGATGTTCTTGAGTGATTTTAAAATGACCAAAATCATTTTTGTTAGTCATTTCTAATGAAAAATAATATGACAGAAGTGATTTTGGTCATTCTAAATTTACTTCTGAATATGCTATCAGTTTTTTTTTTCCAAGTCGAGTTGTGATTCGTTTTAGTCAACTTTGTTTTTGCGAATCATTCGTTCAGAAGAACGTTCGATGCGGGAGACTTTGTTCATCATCCCAAAGAAATAATAGCCTAGATGCACCCATGCATTAAAATTTAGAGTATAAGTTCAACTAATTTAAGACGTCTATTTACTTTTCAACTTGTAAGACTCACATTTTGTATAGGATGATTTTTGTATTTGGTTTTTATCTTTAATGTGGCCATTCTCCAAAAATGTGGAGTTGGTCCAGTTTGTAGTCTCTTTGGAAATTTATGTTGTAATATTGTTTATGGTTAATGAATTTGTTGTGTTAATAAAAATTATGACATATTTCTAGCTTAGAAGTATATTTGTATTGATATTCGTTATTTTATGGACTATTTTGTATGCTTTTTTTTTTAGTATAAATTAAGAGAGGAAACTACAAACTTGACGTAGTGTTGAAATGAACCACCAAATAATAAAACCAACGAATATTGATCTTTCGGTATCTTGTATACACTCTTTTTAACATTGAGTCACTCACTCATCTACTCTTTTTCCTTAACTTTCATACTTAACTTTCATCCTTAACTTTCATCTTACACTATTGACTATGAAATCGAACACTTAAAAGTAACTTCATAACAACTTCATCACAAAATTAGAAAAAGAAAAATGTTGGTTAGAGTAATATCAGTATACAAAGATAAAATTGAGGTTAAATCTTAACTACAAAATAAAATTACATTCGTTAGATTGAATTCAAGGAAAAAAAAAAGATTTCAAAAGAAATGGGCAAAGAGTTGAACTTTTCTAGATTGACCGTTGACTCTCTTTCTTTCATACACTTTTTTCAATAAATTAATTTTATATAATAAATTCAATCGACCCTACACTCCATTTCTAGGCATCTTCCGCTTCTTTGCATTGCTCGACTTTATTGCCAGTCTTTCGGGGCTCCGTCCGAAATTTCCCAATGTCGACAGCTGAATTCGCCGTCACTTTCAAGGAAGCCGGTCGATCCGTCATCGCCAGCCGCCGCCCATGGCGGCAATTCCTCGACCCAACGGCTCTCAGCCTTCCTTCTCCCCTGTCCGACGTTACGACTCGGATTTCTCACAACTTGACCCGTTTCCTTTCCAATTACTGCCTTGTCCTCTTGCTCCTCATCTTTCTTGGCCTCATCTACCATCCATTTTCCATGATCGTCTTCTTGCTCGTCTTCGTTGCTTGGTTCTTCCTTTACTTCTCTCGCGACGACCCACTTAGGGTTTTCGGTTTTGCCTTGGACGATTTGGTTTTGGTCATCATCCTTGGCTTGGCTACTGGATTGGCTCTGGCTTTGACGGGGGTCTTTTTGAATGTGCTGATTTCGCTTGCAATTGGAGCTGTGGTGGTTTGTCTTCACGCGGCTTTGAGGGGCGCGGATGAACTTCTGGGGGATTTGCAAGACCCTTTTGGGGATACGCTGTTGGAGAGTCCAAGAGGTGATTATAGCGGGATTTGATTGAATGTGTGAGTTTATCTCACTATTTAACCATTTGAATCTCTCTGTTTTTCTTTTTCAATTGCTTTAGTTATAGAAGTTTGATAAGTTGGTGATTCATATATTGGTATTGTTAGATGAATGTACATTGCAGAATACAATGAATTGCAGAAAAAAATATTCATGAATCATGTCCAGTTTGCTCAAAATCTTGCGCATTATTTGTATGTGTTTGATCTAATGACACCTTCTATACGCTCCTATCAGTTAGTTTATTTGATTGGAATTGGTCGCTTGGGATCTATCTTTTTTGTATGTTTACCTTTGAATTTGTAGAAGCTAAATTATCCTCTGAATTGGAATGTGTGCTAACAAACCATTGCTTTTCTTTTGCGGTTTGATCACATGAAATCCTACGGGTAGCTACTTGTACTTGTTTCATAGATAACCTAGCTGATTGATATGCCGGGTTGCATTTGGATTAGTTGACCTTGTTAGCAAATTTTAATGTAGAGAAAAAGAAGTTGAGGGTAATCAAGGTATGTAGTGTATGTGGAAAACTTATATACCTTTACATGAGAACAAACATTTTGGAGGTTTTCAGGTTGACAACACTTTCGACAGTA